>VMDO01009402.1:51761-77686 GCA_007922755.1 Pedetes capensis | reverse complement strand
AAAAAAAAAAAAAAAAAAAAATCACCTATTTTGAAAAGTTACCAGAACAATGGTTTGTGTATAGGGTCATCTTAAAGATTGGGAATTGGAGTAGACACAGAGGTCATTGATAAACACGTGTAGATGATCTGTACATCTAGGATGGCCTCTTTCAAATGAGAGATTTGTTTGTCCTTTCCTTGCGGCAGACACTATATTCAGTCCTGGACATGTGGTTGTCTGTACTGTTTAAAATACTCTGAAGAACAACTTTTGCATCCTTCTCTATATCTGATAGCCTCATTATTTTCTCCTGGATATTTGTGGTGGATGTTTTAGCACAGCTGTTACTGGGATGTTTTATATATTTAAATTTCTATGATTAGAAATAAAACGAATCAGTTGATCTAATACAGTTGTAATTACTGTTTTATTAATCTTGTAAACCATGCTATAACTTCTCTTCATTTTAAAAGTTGAATTAAGTTTTTTTTCCTCCTGTGTTTTGCAAGTACAGAACCTCTGTTTAAAGGCATTTGTCCAAGAGTGTGCTTAATCTTTGCTCAGGTGAATTTATTAATAAATAAATTAATTTACCATATAAGTAATAATGTATTATTTTCTGTGTGTGTTGGAGTAATTTTGAACATCTTTTCTATTTAAATGTTAAGTTATGAAACAGAATTAAAATATGTCGTTTAATAGTGACATGAACAACTACTTATTTTTTTCCCCAGGAGGATAGCAAACAAGCTCAGTTCTTAGCTCTGGCTGTTGTATACTTTATCTCTGTTCTTATGGTCTCAAAGTATAGAGACATTCTGGAACCCCAGAATGAAAGGGGCAGCCAGTCATGGAAGGAGACCGGTAGTGAAAATGGGAATGTGTCGCTCCCTGGTAAGTTTCATATTTTATTTCTTTGGACCCACTTTGAAGTAAAGTTTAACCTACTTAAAATATTGACTGTGTAACTTAAATCCATTTATGTGTAAAGTGAGAACCTGCATTTATTTTTATTAATAACCAAATATTTCTATTTTGTGTCATGTGATAAATTGTAGTTGAAAGATGATTTTTGTTCTTTAAATGAGCCATCTAATTAAAAACTAAGTGAGAAAATATCATACTTTACCAACTCCTTAACAGATAATGGTAATGATAATGACTAGAGTGCAGAAGTATAGTTAGATAAGTAGCTGTTGCCACTATAGAACTAGCTTCCACCCAGAGAAGGCATTTTATGTAATAATCATTCAGTTCCTACTAGATGCTTGGGTATATTCATGAACAAAATAGGAAAAAAAATCTGCCCTCATGGAGCTTTTATTGTAATGTGGAGGAACAGAAAGTACATACATGTAATAAATAAATTGTATAGCATTTTAGAGGACTGTAAAAGTGCTAAGAAAAGGAAAACATTGAAGAGGATAAAAATAGCAAGAATGACTAGGAGGGATGGTGTGTGGATGTTTTTGGTAAGAGAAACGAGGAGTCATTGAAGGGTTTTGAGTGTAGGAGGTACAAGTGATATTTTTAAGAGCAGCACTCTGGAAACACTCCGGATTCTGTGTGGAGGATGCGCCCTAGAGGTCAAGGAAAACCAGTAGTGAGGCTCCCTGCTTCTGTGTAACGCATCACCATGAAGCTTGGTGGCTTCGAGCCGCAGCTGTCTCCATCTTGTTTTCATGGTCCTCTGGGCTGGATGTGCATGTGGCGAGTGGAGATGCTCATCCCTGCTCCAGGAGGCTGCTGGCACCGGGGAGTCTACGTGGCCTCTCTCCTCATCTGCCCAGTGCCTCGTCTGGGATGGCTCCAGGTGGTGGGGGCTGACTGAAGCCACCGACCTGGGGTCATGTCTGGGGCCTTGGCACTCACTGTCAATTTAATTCCTAGTTTCCTTCCATTCGTTTGGAAGGCCCTTCCGTTTCCATGTGGTCTCCTCACATGTTCTCTCCAGCAGGCTTGATCAGAAGTCAGCTAGATGGCTGAAGAGGGTTGAAGAACTCCAGGGATGCCAGTCCTGCCAGGTCTTCTTAGCATTTAGCCCTAGGACAGTACTGCTTCTGCCCATTCTGTTGGTTAAAGTGAGGCCCACCTGGGTTGAAGGACTTCTTAAATACCAGGAGGTACAGGGCAGTAGTGTCACTGCAGGTGTCACCTTCCACGACTTGGGAGGATGGTGCAGCAATCCACATAGAAGGTGACGGCAGGGTGGACAAAAGTGGAGATGATGAGAAGTGATTAGAGTGTTTGGGTGACAGAGGAACAGATTTTTAAGTGTTAGATGTGGATGTGAAAGAAGAAAGGTACCCAAGAATGATTCCAAGGTCCAGTGGGGTACACTAATGGCAAGGCAGATTTTCAAGGAAAGAAAAAGGTACTCAGTTTTCAGCATGTTGAATTTAGATGTGTTTTTGCACAGAAGATGCAGGGCAGGCAGGCAGACGTAGCAGTGTATTTTTTTTGCGTTTGTGAGGTATGGGGATGTGTGTGGAAGCGTTTAAAATGTTGAGAGTGGATAAGATACTGCGGGAGCAAATGTAGATAGAGGAGGGCCGAGGACCAAGGATGGAGCCCTGAGTTCCTCCAGCCTGACAAGTCAGAGGGAAAAAGAAGTGAAGGTCATTACTGAGGAACAACCCAGAGACTCTGGAAGGAAACCCAAAAGAGCACGGGATCCTTTGAGCCAAGGGGAGGCTGGCCAGCTGCTGCTGTTCCGTGAGGAATGAGACCTGGCCTTTGGATTTAGCACGACTGGGTTCTGGTGACCTTGCTGGGCTGGCAGGAAGCCTGACTGGAAGGAGCGAGCACTGAATAAGATACGAGGGAGTGCTGCTCTTGTGTGGACTTTCAGGGACTTGTTCGTGCACGTGGAAGGGGTGACACGTTTTCCAGTGGAGAGAATCCATGTGTGAAGGAGAAATTTTTACTGTATCCCAAGGATTTGGGGCTTTTCTCGTATACCAGTGGCCTTCAGCTCTGTGTTGCTGCCCACTGGTATGTCATTATCACTTCAGAGGGCTTTAGTAGGTACTTTATTATCTGTTTATTTTATCATCTATTTTGGTTATAGGTGTGTCCACTCACCTACAGTTATGTCGGGTTATGTCATTAGTTTTTGCTTTTGAGAACGTGACACATTTCAGAATTTAAAGTAGTGGATTGCTATCAGGACTGAACATATCTTTTTAAATGAGTTCTGAGTTTTTGTATTTGCTCTTTCCTTCTGTTTCTGGGTAAGATGTAGAAAATGCACCAGCAGCATTTAGCCCTCTGACTGTATCATCAGTGGAAGAAGAATCAGTGGACAGCACCTCATCCACTCGAGCGAGGACCCCGGGCCTCGGGGAGGAAACAGCTCTGGGCTTGGGAGGCAGCTCGTCTGCAGCTCCTCCAGCAACGCGTCCGGACGTAAGCACAGGCCCAGATGCCATCAGTGAGGTGCTGTGCACTCTCTCTTTAGAAGTCAATAAATCTCAGGAAGCCAGACATAATGGAGGAAAGGAATTGGATGACAAGGTGGCACAAGCACTTCCAGTTTCGAAAAATGTCAACGTGAAGGACATTCTCCGAAGCTTGGTGAACATCCCAGCCGACGGCGTCCCGGTGGATCCTGCCCTTCTGCCTCCAGCCTGCCTGGGCGCTCTTGGGGACCTGTCTGTTGAGCAACCTGTGCAGTTCAGGTCTTTTGACAGGTACTGTAAACAGTCTTTTGTTTTGCTGTGCTCACACTTGCAAATCATAAATGTAAATAGGAATTCAGTTTCACTTTGCTCAGCTTTGTCGCTTCAACATTAGAATGAGATGTTTTGATCTGATTTGTAACAATTAGGATATTTTTGTTGTGTAGTTTGTACAGCATTTCACAGTTTTTTATTTACTTATATTCTACAAAGGTTATTTTTAAAAATGCCATTTATATTGCATTGGGAAATTTCATGCCTTTTTCTTTTTTTGATTATCAATTAGAAATTACCTGTACTGACAAATGGCTGCCCATCACTCCCTTGCTGCGAGTAACTATGCCAGCCTTTGTGGGGGTGGGGGTGGGGGGGCAATGGAAATCATGATTCCAGCAGACTCAGGAATTTAGCCAGGTGTTTGGAGCCATGAGGGCTTGAGAAAGCTGACTACAGATTCCTGACTTTGTTGATTCTGCTGCCTCAAGAAACTTTTTGCAAATTTGCCTGAACATTTTCTTTATATATTGTTAAAAAAATTTTTTTTTTTAGATTCTACCTCTAGCACGCATGCTAGTTCTTAAGCATATTCCTTTAAGAAAATTGTTATTTTTATCTGGAAACTCTAATATACAGAAAAGTTCCTAGTACAAAGAACTTTTATTTTTCCTGACCCATTAAATTGCTAATATGTTCTATTACCTCTTAACGCTTTATTGTATGTTTTCTACACAAGTCTATTTATCTAAATAAGGAAATTAGCTTCAATACAATACTAACTTTTAATCTTCAAACACCTTCTGATTTTTAATAATTGTCTCAGTAATATTCTTCATTGTAGAAGCATGCAGTTTAGAATTTTGTGTTGGATGTAGTCATTGTGTCTCTTTTAATCTGGAAGAATCGTTCCTCCATCTTTCCTTGAATTTATCAGTCTTGACACTTTAGAGGATTATGGCTTAGCCAGTAGAGTGTCTCCTAGTTTAGACGACCTAATATTCCTCAGAACTAGATTCAAGTTAACGTTCTCTAACCAGAATATCACAGAAGTCATGCTGTTTCTTGTTGTTTCCTCTCAAGTGGCTCAAGGTTTTCTCTCATTAATGATGAAGCTTACTCTGGTTACTAATTAAAGCTGTCCTTTGTGTCTCTATTACAGTGGGCTGGGGTTTAGCTCAGTTGGTTAAGAGTGCTGCTCCGTATCCTCTGAGGACCCAGGTTCCAACCCCAGCACCGCAAAAGCAGAAGTACCTGGCAATCCACCCGCAAAGCAATCTTGAAGCAGTCAGCCATTGAAAACCCTATGAGGGTCGCTATGAGTTGTACACAACTTGACAGTACCTAACAACATCTATTAAGGTGGGGCCGAGGTTTAGCTCAGTTGGTAGAGTGCTTGCTGCACATGCTCTGAGGCCATGGGTTTGATCCTTAGCAGCACATAAATTGGAAAAGGACTTGGCAACCCACTTTGGAAATAATTAGCCATTAAAAATCCTAGATAGCAGAGAAGCACTGACAGATGTAGTGTCTCTTTCATTCTTTTGCACATAGGGTCACTCTGAGTGGAACCCGACTCTATGGCACCCAACAACAACCATTAAGGTATCCTGTGTGGAGAGATACCGTACAACTCTGTCATCCTCCTCAGGTTTTTGGATCATTCATTTTATGATCTTATGGTTTCCCATTTTATTCAATGGCTTTTAATAGGTTGCTGTTATTACTGATGTTTATGTTGATGCTCAGATTGTCTCTGGGTTTGGCTAGTGGGTTTCCCTTCCAGTTGACTTTTGTTGTCTTTTGACATATTCCTGTCCTAATGTAACTTGTTCTTTATAAATCTGTTACTGTTTTCCACATTTGTTTTTGGACTACATCGTGATCTTTTTTAGTTATTTTAGTCTTTTCCCTCTCTGAGGTTGTTTCTTTTTCTTTTTCCTTGAGACGGGGGCTTCCTATGTTGCTCAAGCTAGTCTCAAATCCCTGGGCCCAACCAGTCCCTGCTTCAGCCTTTTGAATAGCTGCTGCACCTGGCTTTGTTTATTTCTTTGTGCCTCCTATTCTTGTTTCTCCTCATCTAGCTTTATGTTTTAGTCCTGCCGGGGTTGGCACATAAGATTGAAGCCAGTGTAGATTAGTTACAGTAATTAAGGTTCTCTGAAACAATTGGGAAGATATAATTTTGGTGGAAAGTTATTTTTTTTTTGTTGTTGTTGTTTTGTCATCATCCTATGCCATCCTTTCTCTTCTCCCTCTATGTAAAGATTAGGTAAGTGGCCAGGACTGGTAGAATCAAGAGTTTGAATTTTAGGTAAATGGCCTGTGTTTATGTATAAGGTGATATTATAGATGGAGTGGCCTCTAGATTCACTTGTCTTTTGTTTTGATCTTTGATTTTGCTCTTTTAAAATGAGTTTTATAGCATAGGCATTAAAACAGTGACTGTGGAAAACAAACTGAACTGGGTTTGAATTGTGGCTCTATCTCTTATTAATGAATTTGAACGTTTTTCTCATCCCTAACCTGTATAACACTAAATAGCCATTAAAGAGAAGAAAAGACAGAATAATAAGTATTGATGTGAAATGACATTAAAAATATATTAATCTTCATGTATCATGAAGAAATCACTCAATAGATGTAAGCTTAGGTATCATTCCTGATGAGACATTCAGTCACTACTTCTTTCTGTGGTGTGTGTGTTTTGGCACTAAGTATTAGAATATGTACTACAGATGAAAAGGTGATATTTTCTCTCTCTCTCTCTCTATATGTGTGTGTATACACACATACATATGTGTATGTATATATGTATGTGTGTATATATGTGTATATATATATACAGATATATATATACACGTATATATATATATATACATACCTGTGTGTGTGTGTGTGTATATCTATATGTTGTTGTTGTTAGCTGTCATTGAGTCCAGTCTGACTCATAGAAACCCTATGTACAACAGAAGAAACTCTGCCCTGCACTGTACCATGCCCAACTCTATTGTCAGTGCTTCTTTGCTGTTCATAGGGTTTTTCAGTGGCTGATTGTTTCAGAATTATTTTGGGAGTGGGCTGCAAGGTCCTTCTCCCAGTTTTGCTTTGTTGGGGATTGAACCCAGGGCCTCAGAGTGCAGAGCAGCACTCTGCCAACTGAATCTGAAACCCAGTGCCACCCCCAACACACATTTGTTGTTGTTGTTACATGCTGTCAGTTGGGTCCGACTCATAGCCACCCCATGTACAACAGAATGAGACACTACACAACACTGTGCCATGCCTAGCACTATTGTCGGCGCTTCTCTGCTATTCATAAGGTTTTGAATGGCTGATTGGTTTTGAGAGTGAGCTGCTGTGTCCTTCTCCCAAGCTTGCAGCATCCAGTATTCCCAAGCAGTCTCCTACCCGAGTACTGATTAGGCCCACCCCTGCTTAGCTTCTGGGATCTAATGGGATTGGATGCCACAGTGGTACAGCTGCAGGCATTACTTATGTATGTAATGCTAAGTAATCAATAAAATGAGTAATGGCAGGAAAATGGCCGAGTGATTGGAACAGATAGTTTATAAGAGGAAATACTATTAATATGTAAAGATGTCTACATCTCTAGTAATGAAGGAAATGTGTATTAAAATAATCACGAGATAGGTCAGTGGTAGAGTGCTTTCCTTTCATGCACAAGGCCCTGGGTTCCATCCCTAGTCTATAATTAACTGTGAGATAATAACCGCTAATTTAAATGACCCGAGATTTTAAAGTGATACCTATTATTAAGAAGGGGATAAAGAAACATTGTTATAGTGTTGTTGAAAGGGCATATTCCTAAAATTTATTGGTGGGAAAATTGGCAGTATTAAAGATTAAATATTTAAACTTAAGTCTACTGCTATTTGTATCGAGGAAACACTCAAGTGTAAAAATTTTCTGCAAGAGAAATTTCTTAATTAAGCTAATATTTACTGAGCTTTTGCACTGTGAAAGTCTGTTCTCAATGCATTGTTTAGGTAGGGAGTTTTTATTTTTTTCCATACTCTACAGGTGAAGAAACTGAGACAAAAGAGATTAAGTATGTAGTGTACAGTCTTAGCTTGTAGAACGGTAGAGCTATGATTTGAATCTAGGCAGTCTGACTGTAGAGTTTGATGTGCTGTGTAGCATTTCATAGCAGTATTGCTTTGTAAGAGTGAAAAATTAGTTTTACATTTGCCATTCCATGAAGAATTGGTTCCATGGTTTTTCTTTACATTTCTGATTTTTTTGGTGAGTGGGGCAGGGTCTCACAGGATAGCCCAGGCTGGCTTTGAACTTGGAGCATTCTCCTGCCTCAGCCTCTCGAGTACTGGGATTACAGGCGTGTGTGACCACACCTGGCTCATAGATCACTTTTTATACATATTGTAAATTCTAGTTGAACATCCCTAATCAGAAAACCTGAAATCCAAAATGCTCCAGATTCTGAAACCTTTTGAGCCCCAGTATGAACATAAGTGGGTAACTCCTCCCTTGGCCTCATTTGATGAGCTGTACTCAAACACAGGCATACTGAAAATATTGTGTAAAATTGCCTTTATTCTGTGTATAAGTAGATATAAAACAGAAAAGAACTTTATGTTTAGACTTGGGTCCTGTCCCCAAGATACCTCATTATGTATATGCAGATATTCCTAAAATTAAAAAAAAAAATCTAAAACAGTTCTGGACCCAAGCATTCAGGCCAAAGGATGCTCAGCCTGTCCTATGCAAGAACTGAAGAGAGAAGGGCAGAGCACTATGTAAACCTGTGAATGATACCAAAACTATATTTTTAGATGGAAAAAGACAGTGTATGAAGTGGTTCATAATTTATGAGTTTTAAACGAGATATATATATTCACATATGCCTCAAAAAGTACATGGTGAACTGTTAATGACAGTGACTCCATTTTGATGGTTGAGAAGTGTAAATTATCAGTTTTTTAAAATGTTTTCAATTAAATTTTGCTTTAATTTTTATTTATGTTAGAGCGAGTACTTAAATATTTAAGCGTGGCTAGATTTTTAGATTTATAGTGTCTTATTAATATAGTCAGAAGTTCCTTTTAAATAAGTGACCATCATTTATTTATTTCGGTATTGATTTCTTTTTAAATACTGGTAAAATTAAATCTATGTCTTATTGATACCTTAACTGAGATTATGAACCTATCTAGGAAACTGTGCTTAGGTAATACGTTTTAAGGGTTTTTTTTTGAAATAGAAAGGAAAAGATAGTTTTGATGACAGTGTTTTTTAGGTTGTTCTGTGGAACTTAACATGTCTGGTATGTGTTTAATGTACTGTCGGATGGACTGCAAACTGCTGCACTTTCTCCCCTTTTTCTTAGCAAGAGACACCTTTGGAAAGCCTTTCCTGTAGCCAGTGGAGTGTCTTTGGTGATTTCAAAGCATCCCTCTGATCACGTATTTATCTCAGGAATGCTGTGTCAGAAATCACAACTCTCCTCATATCTTAGGAATTATCAACTTCCAAGCAATAGCTGGAAAGTTTTAGAGTCACAGCTGCATGAGTGAAGCCTTGCTGAAAGGCCGCCAGGTTGTGGGCCTTTGTGAACAGAAAGGTGTTTGTGTTCATTCCCATGCCACACTGCTTTGGTCTTATCTAATTTGAAGATCCTCTCTGGTGATTAATGGACGCCAGGGATTCATCATGATAAAGTTCAAGGGCTGGTCTGGCTTCTCAGCTGTATCCTTAGGGACTAAAGTACTGGACTAAAATACTTTTCTCCTTCACTGAACCGTTTGCATGTTAACTAGCACTTATGTGAAAGTTTGTGATATTTGAAACGGATGTCTTTGAAATGAAACTTCTGAACCTTAGTTATCTGGAAGGTATTGTTGCTGTTTCTTTGCTTATTGCTAATTAACTTTCAAATCGCTTGTTCAGGTGAAAAACATCTGCAGTATTTTCACTTGTGTGTGAAAGGATTGGAAAAGTACTTCCTTCGTATCTGTACAGTGGGGAATAGCAGTGTGTAGTCCTAACCTCCTAGGTCATCGTAAATATAAATGAAATAACTTGTATATGTCCTTAGCAAAGTGCCTCCCAGGTAGTAAGTGTTCAGTAGTGAGCCCATGAATAAAAAGTATAAGTAAAATTTTATCTTTTTAGTATTTGACTTTTAACTGACAATTTGGAAAACCAGCTTGTGCAATTGGTTATCTGTCTTCTGCATCCTTCCCCACCCTCAATACTTGGGGAATCGAACCCAGGGTCTCACTTAAGCTAGGCAAGTTATCTGCCACAGTGTCACCCCCTAGCCCCTTTTTTATTTTGAAATAGGGTCTCACTAAGTTGCACAGCTTGCGTCTGACCTCGGACTCATGATTGTCCTGCCTCAGCCTCCTGAGTTGCTGGGATTATAGGTGTGGGCCAAGATGCCCTTTTCTTTTTTTGAGACAAAGTCTTGCTGTGTAGTGCAGGCTGACCTTGGAACTTGAAATCCTCCTGATTTGTGCTCTAAAGTGCGGGAATTACAGGTCTGTGCTACCACCTTCAACTCAGGGTTCCAAATTCTTTATGACAAAAAGCTGGAGGTACTCTTTTCTTAAAACTGATGGCATTGTAAAAAATTCAGGTAATTATTTTTTTCCTAAACATTAAAAAGGATCTTGGTTTGTTTCTTAAGTAGAAATTTAAGGGGAAGGGTATAGCTCAGCGGCAGGAGTGCACGCTTAGCATGTGTAAGGCCTTGGGTTCAATTCTTAGCTCCAAAAGAAAGGTGGTAGGAGAAGAAGAAAGTAGAAAATTTAAGCCATAGCCTGAGAAAGATGCCAGGAATATCCCCAGCATATTACCTGGTATGTAGGACCTCAGAGTTTGGTCTAATGCATGTTGATTTTTTGGGTGTGTATTTTCCAAAGATAATGTGAAATGCTTAATTCTCCAATTAGCAATCTTAAGCAGTGGTAAGTTTAAATTTCTAGAATTTCTTTAAAAAGTGTAAGGTATACTTTAGTAATATAGATTTATATTTACCTACAAGATGAGCATGGTAAGTTAAGATCTGAGTATGGTAAGTTAAGATCTCCCTGTTGAAGATTTTAGTTTTTTACACTGCAACTTTATAATGGTAATGAAAATGGTTGGTCAAGGAAAATGAAAATATTCACGAATCTGCTTACCACTTAATGTCCGTTCAGTTAGATCATTGTGACTTTTGAATTTTCCCTGTTTTTAAAATGTGGCCCAAAGCTGAAGCAATATTGTACTAACTTCTCTCAGAAGTGGTTTGAATCAGTCAGTGAATTTAGAAATTTACTAATTATATTTCTCTCTTATGTACTGATTATAGACTAAAGAGTGCAGCTTTTTTCTACTTATGAACAGATATGTTCTTGTAATTGATAGTAATATACAACTGACTTCATATCTTGAGGATATTGGTAGCTTCTTATATATGTGTATAATATAGACTTGCATTTAAATGTTAGTATATTGTGATGATGGTTAGAATACATTGTGAACATACTAAAAACCATTTAATTGTATACTTTATGTTGCATGAATTACAGTATATGGACTGTATCTCCATAAAACTTTAAAAAGTCAACATGAAGAAACAGTTGAAATTAGAAGGGCTGGTTTTAGGCAAACATAGACTTGTAGGGCAGTTCTGTGATTTATTTTGGCAAGTTACCTTTCTGAGCTTCACTTTTTAAATTCCTAAAATGGAAATGATGTGTACATTAGAATTGTCTTGGGAATTGAATAATAATTCCTGGCATCTTGTCAGTATTTAATGAGCTGTCCTGCTATGAGAACTTATAATTTTGAGTTACATAACAGGATTCTGTAGGAGCACAGAGAATAGCATGTTATGAACTTTGACTTGGGGAGCCTGAGGAGGCCTCCTTTCGAGCAAAGTTTTGAAAGGTGAGATTTGTTGGCATGTAGGACAAAGAGCAAGGTTTGGTTTTGTTTTGTTTTGTGTGTGTGTGTGTGTGTGTGTGTGTGTGTGTGTGTGTGTGGTACTGGGGGATGAACCCAGGGCCTTGCGCTTGCTTGCTCTGCAAGTGCTGGACCCCTGAGCTGCACCCACAGCCCATTTTTTTACTTTGTTGAGACAGGGTCTTGCTAAGTTATGCAGACTGCCTCTGGTCTCGAACTTGCGATCCTCCTGCCTCCATCTCCCTAGCCGCTGGGATTACAGGCATGCACCTGGCTAAAAGCAAGGCATTTTGGCAGAGGAATAGAAGATGCAAAAGGTTGGAACTGTGAAGGGATAGAGCATGCTCAGCACCCATCAGAGCATATTGTCCTCGTGAGTGAGGAATGCTGGGTGGAGCGTAAATGCCTGTAGGATGCGGTAGGGCACATGGCATTCTTGAGAACATGTGCATGGTCTTGAGCAGTAAGTATTTAGTGAACTGAATAGAAGAATAGATGTTTTTCTTGAAGGAAAGCATTATTAACAGCAGTAGGCTAAAGGATTAGAAATAAAACCGAGTTCTTTTTTGTGTGTCTAACCATATCATCTTGGGCAGATAGGGATTGTGCATATTATGGAACACCTGTAGTAATTATTTTCTGTTATCAGTTTCCCGGTGTTTTATTATGAAAATGGTCAAACCTATAGAGAAGTTGAAAGAATTGTGCAGTGAACACTCATAGAACCATCGCCCAGAGTCTACGATTACTCTTTAGCTCCATTTGGTTCATCATATAACTCTATGTATCCATCAACCTTATTTTTTGGGTGCATTTTAAAGTAGGTTGCAGATATCAGTTCATTTCACTCTTGAACACACAGCTGCAGCTAAGTAGAGATCGATATAGTTTTTTAGGGAACATTTACATAGATCGAAAGGCATAATATTTTCTTTTTCTTTTTGAGACAAGGTCTTACTGTAGCCCAGGCTGCACTGGAACTCGAAATCCTCCTGCCTCTGCCTCCTGGGTTCAGGTTCACAGCTGTGATCTGCCATGCTTGGCTTTGTTGTTATTGTTCTGGGTGTGGGACACAGTACCTTATACATGCCAGGGAAGCACCCTACTGCTGAGCCACACTCCCCCAGCTCAAACGGCGCACATCTTAAGCATACTATTTTGATGAGTTTTGAAAATTTATATACTTGGATGACACAAAATGCCCATCAATATATCATTAATCTTGAATGTACCCCTTTTCAACCAATCTTTGTCCCTGTCTCCCAGAGGCAATTACTAATCTGATATTTTTTCTACCCTAGATTAGTTTTGCCTATTCTAGAATTTCCTCTGAGAGGAAGCACAAAATATGTGCTCTTTAGGACTTCCTTCATTTCACATGAGACTTCTCAGATTCGTCTATGTTGTATTTGTCAGCACTTCTCATCGCTTTATTGCTGAGTTGTAGTCTATTGTATACGTATTTCACTACTTAAATATTTTAATTTCTTGCATAAAGGACATTTGGGCCATTCTAGTTTTCAGCTATTTTAAATAAAATATCTGTGAATATAATTGTATGTTTATTTTTGTGGACTTAAGTTTCCTTGGAGAAAGACCAAGGAATGAAATTGTTGGGTCATAGACATGTGTCTAGAATTTTGATTATAGAAAAAGCAGTTTCAACTCTTGTAAATATGAAAGTGAATTCTGCATATTTCTCGTTTCCTCTCCCCCAAGTAAGTTGGTAGAGTATAGGGATTTTCTTAAACAGGAGGCTTATAGATTTCTGCCTAGAATAGGAAGAACACAACTTATAATTCGTACTGCTTTCTGAGTGTGCCATCATAGCACATGCATAGACACCCACGTGCGCGTGCACATACACATACACACACAGGTCATATCAGCTCTCCCTCACGTCAGTGATCTTCCTCTGAGATCAGCTCCTGTGATTTAAGCACTCCATTTTGGATTGGGGGCTCAGGTGGCTGTTGCTTCTATTTTTTAGTGTATAGTTAACATTGGCAGTCACCCTTATAATGATGTGACACCAGCTACCCCCAAGTACGCTGAATGAGCTGTGCCTAGCACAGGAGAACTTGATTTAATTGGCAACAGTGTTCGCCCTCATGTGATAGTCACTGAAGTAAAACGGAACCTATTTTGCTTTGTGCTATCTCTTTTTGAAATAACAACAAAAGAGTGCTTTTAAGATCTTGGAATTAGATAATTCATACTTCTGAATGTATTTATTGGGATCAAGTACTATGTAACTTTGTTTAGATACTAAATACTTTAAAGCTATTAAGGGAATACTTGCAGCTTGCAGTTACAGTATTGTCAACAAAAGATGTGATTAAATAAATTGAATGTTGAAGACTTTAGGCTTATGGTTAACACCAGGTAATTAAAAGTAAGCACTGCTATGGGAGTGCATTATATATCAGCTGTCCCCTTTACCTCATTAACTGGGTTTTTGCATGTTTATGGAGCTAACTTCAATTAAAAATGCCTTTTAAGTTATGTCTAACAAGGTCTCTTTTAGTTAGTATTTTAGTATAAAATGTGCTTTAATTGCTATTGATACATCATAATGCCTCTGTTGAATGATACGAGATGAACAACTTTGATTCTTTAATTTTTTTGTGCTTTTTGTATTTATACATTTGTTTTCTATGTAATATTATCAAAAGATACAACTTATTGGGGTTTAAAAAATGAAGAAATATGAATTATACATGTTAGGTATTATTTATATCTGCATTATTTTGCCTCATAAAATTTCTAAGGTTTTATGATTTCAAATTAGTAGTGTACCAAAATCCTATACAAGCTTGTTTTTGCTTTAGTTCTGAAGTTTAAAAAGGTTGGTTTTTTATTTGACTGCCTTAATCCCTTTTTTATAAATGTATATTTGGTTATATTGTATGTGTTAAAGATGATCCTAAATGTTAAAAATCCTACGTTGTGAATTTGAGTTTAATTATTAAATTGGGTTGTTGTATATCCATAGTGCATTGTCTTAGTTCTAAAAAAACAATGCAAGTAAATATGGACATCATTGATGAGCTTTCATGTTGGGAAAATATTCTAAATTATACATCAGAATAAAAATGGAGAATTACAGAGAGTGAACTTCCTAGTTTTTATTTTGGAATTCATATGATTAACTCCAGTGATCTGTGTTTTTAAATCTGTTCACTTTCTGTATTTCAGAAGTGTCATTATTGCAACAAAAAAGTCAGCAGTGTCACCTTCCCCCCTTCCTGCAAGTGCCGCTGCCAACGCGGTCAGCGTGGTTTCTTCAGTAGATTCCGCCCAGGCCTTGGATGCGGGAGGAGAGTCGCCAGGTGAGTTAGTCACCAGTGACGCCACCCCAGAGTTCTCAGAGCTCCTGTTGGCAAAGCTTGGGGTTTTTGATAAAGTTAAAAAGTTCGTTAGGCATGTTCTTCTGTTTTTTGCTAGTTTCCTGAATAACTTTGAGTGAAATCACACAAATGAAATCAAAGATTTCAGTTATTTCTCTACTCAAACCTGTTTATAATGGATTAGATACTGCCGGTTAAGTAGATGGGATGAATGGATATAGATTGTGGTTCAGTATGAACGTTTTGGTGATACGTAGTTTTTAAATGTGATTATTGATTGTCAAATGGATACATACTATCTACTTCTTATTTCTGCATATGTTTCTGAACTAGGATCTTGGAAAAGGAATGCTGCTCTGATGTATCACATCATTTTAGCACCAGTCATACTGGTTCAAAAATTGTTATGGCAATTTTGTTTTTGCCCATTCCTCCTCCTACATTCCTTCCTAGTATAAAAACATGTGACTAAGTGGGTGCTAGAGCCTAAATCCCTTGTGTTGACTGGAAGCTTCCTGGTGATGACAAGAAAACTTGAAAGTGCAGTTATTATAATGACTAAGTTAGGACAGGAGGAAGCTATTTGGTGTCAGTAATTTTTCTAATGTGCTCTTTGATAAAACAATTAACATGTTAGTTTAGCCCTACAGGGACTCATGTTGTGACTCTAGGGTGAGGTTATTAAAAAATACAGGAATTTTGAAGGAATTACATAAGATTATAAGATCAAAAATAACAATTTCACTTTTTTTTAGACATCTCAGACAGGATTTGGCCTTTTGTCAGTGGTTCTACTTTTATTTGAAATGGCAAACTCACATATCTTGCAATTTTGATGTGGCTGCTAGCCAGTAGTCAGGGACTGTTTTCCCCTTCTTATGCACTATCTCAGGTGTTCCAAAAACAAATACTATCACTACGTATTTCTTCTGTCTTCTTTATTTTTTTCACTTATTTTATTTTTTTAACAAAAATATTTTTTTCAGAGTTTTAAATGCAAGTTTTAAGTTCCTTACAAACTTCATAGTATCCAGTAAGAGAAAACATTGACTGTATGTTGTCCAGAAAAACTGTACATGTTACTTTCTATACCATAATGTTATACCTATGTGAAGTCTAGCCGATCCTATCCTATAGTATTACTTGATTATCTCTAGGCAGTTGAACTATCGGCAATTTTGATTTTCAAAATCTGCTTTTACTGTCTTGTCCAAAATTTCACCAGTCCTCTTGCATTATTTCCATGCTTAGAAAACAATAGGCATTAAGGAAAGAAATTTCCATCTGGAAACCAAAGCCTGCAGTAGCAGCACAGTTTTGTGCCTACTGGGTTTTTATTTTATCAAAAAATTTAATTAATGGACTTTATTTTTTAGGTCAGTTGTAGATTTATAGAAAAATCAAGTGGAAAGGACAGAATTCTCAGGTACCCCTGTGTTCCCCTCTTCCCAGAAACAGTTTGGTAATTTATTTTGGTTTAGGGATACAAATTCTTGCTGCTTTACCCCCCATCTGAAGTCCTTTAAAAAAATGAGCTGTGATCTTTCTAGTCCCTTTTGGGAAAAATGCAGTAGTTACTAATGTCTATGAAATTGCTTGCCATTTAAACAGTTCTGTGATAATGAATTCTTCCTTAACTTCCTGGAGTAAACATGGCAATCGTAGAGGTTCAGAGTATAATGAGTAAAATATTTTCCTCTTAATTTGCTCTTTAATTTCAGTTTGTGGGACAGAATAAATAGGATCCTTTGGTGATCCCTCAATACCTACCCCTGCCCTGTCTTCTATGTGGAAAGAAAACACTCTACCAGTGAGCTACATCCCGCCTTTGGGTTTTTGAGACAGAATCTTGCTAGGTAGCCCAGGCTGGCCTTGAACTTTCAGTCCCTCTGCCTCTGCCCCCTGAATGCTGGGGTTACAGGCATGTACCACCACTGTTCGACTTCTCTGATGAATTTTAAGTATATTCTTCAAATTTTAAATAATAGAGTTTTCAGAAGATAAGAAAGATGAGATATTTGGGTGATTATTTGGCAAAACCATATATATTTCTTTTTGAAGACATTGTATTTTTTTCCTCCAGTAAATCCATTGTAGTGAAAAATTGAATACAGGACTATAAAATAACTTGCTCTCTTAAGGACGTTATATTTGTTGGCGAAAAAACTGCAAAAGCCTGTATTACTGATCTGGCCCACAATGTACCCTTTTTTATTATTTAAATTTTGTTTAATTTGTGGCAGTAATGTTTCTCAAATAGTTCCCAATTTTCTTGTGTGAAACTAGAACTTTTAACTTTTCTATTCTTTCTTAACTTCCCTTATTTGCTTATTTTTATTTTTTGGTGCTATAGACTAGGGCCTCGTGCATGCTGAATGGACACCAGACAACCTGTGTTATTTTGAAAGTAGTTTGTTTCTCTTTTCAGTTGTTCCAAGTCTTTGTGATGATGTCTTTTCCAGTTTCCATTTGTTTTGGTTTCCACACCTGGTGCTTCCTTTTCCTCTCTGTGTGCATTTTGAAGCTCCGTTGCACCTTAGGACTTACATTCTGGTAGTGGGTGCCATGAACGTCGCTGCCTTGACAAGGAAAACCTGAGCCAGTCTTGGGTTGCCAGTCATCCTACTTCTTGGTCTCCTGCGGCCCCACTTTACATAATTTCGCCTCATGCACTTGGGTTTGTACCTTGCTAGGTGTTATTTTCACTTGAAATTCCAGCCCCAAGCCAAGCGTGGTGGCGCATGCCTGTAATCCCAGCAGCTCAGGAGGTGGAGGCAGGAGGTGGCAAGCTCGAGACCAGAGGCAGTCTGCATAACTTAGCAAGACCCTGTCTCAAAAAGTAAAAAATGGGCTGAGGGCGCATCTCAGTGGTCCAGCACTTGCACAGCATGCAAGTTCAAGGCCCTGGGTTCAACCCCCGGTACCGGGGAAAAAAAAAAATTCCAGCCCCACAGAGTTTTCTCTCCGTGGTCAATAATTATAGCTGAAAAATTTTCATTTTCTTTTTAGTGGGTTTCTTGACTTACATTATTTGCCATTGAAAAAAAACTATCATAAATAAATATTGAAATGAATGTTGAAGTTTATTTTTTTTTCCTCTGCTTCCAGCAGGATTTAGAAAAAATAATTTGTGAATGAATTGATTGTTTTTGTTGTTATATCCTGAGCAAGGAAGTTTATTTATTTATTTATTTTAATGATACTACTAGGCTCAACCCAGGCCTTCGTGCATACTTTGTAAGTAGTTTGCTAGGCAGCTGTACCTGCAGCCCCCTTGTTTATTTTTTACCTTGAGACAGAATCTCACTAAGTCTTATAGGATGCCTCTGGGCTCAAAATCCAGACCCTCCTGGCTCAGACTCCCGAGTCTCCAGGATGGAAGCTGTGCTCTGGCCTGGCAGTTTATTCTTGTACATCCAAGTAAGTTAGATACTGGCCTTGCTTTGCTCTTGGGTTGTTTTCTTTGTGTGAAAGGACAGCTAATACCTGGCCCTATGGACCCCACCATTTATACTTTGAGATGACTATAGCTCTGAATTTTATAGTAAATCAGCAACAAAAAACTAGCCACTTAAATTTGGTAATACGTGATTGGTTAATAAAAAATTTACTTGGTAGTAGTACAATTCATTAGTATAAGAGCGAATCTTCTTGGAGGAAACTGTGTAAATATAAAACATATGAATTTTGTATTGGAAAGTTTTGACTTAGAGATTTTGATATAAAAATGTGACTTTTAAGCTTGTTGTGGTGGTACATGCCTGTAATCCCAGCATTCAAGAGGTGGAGGCAGGAGGATTGAGAGTTCAAGGCTAGCCTGAGCAACATAGTGAGACCTTGTCTCAAAAAAATAAAACCAAAACCCAAAACAAACAAACAAAGCAACTTTTAAGATTTACAAGTAGTACAATTCAGTAGAAACTAACACTGAATAGATTGATCCCAGAAATATAATTAAAGGTTGTTAACTTTATGGGGGCTGGGATTTAGCTCAGTGGGTAGAGCGCTGTGCTGCAGTCTCTGAGGTCCCGAGTTCAATTTCCAGCACCGCAAAAATGGGAGAAGGACTTGGCAATCCAATCCCAGGCAACCCTGAAACAATCAGCCATTGAAAACCCTGTGAGGGTTGCTATGAGTTGGATACCACTTGACGCCATCTAACAACAACAACAACTTTTTGTGAGGTCAGAGTTTTTCTACTGAAATGTTATCACTGAAATAATTTTATGATTTAGTTTAAAAATTGAGGGTTTGCACATTTGCATTTTGTGGCAATATGTTATTAAATCTATAATTAGTATAAGTAACAGGTTTGAAACATAGATTTCAAGTTTAGTTGGAATGATATACCTTAGCTTTTCCTGTCCTTTCAGTAGCAACAGTGGCAAATCTCCCTTAAAAAGTGATAAAAGGTGTCCATCAGAGGGACAGGTATACCCTTTATGAATGCATGTTTTCAAACAGAATAAAAGAAAGATCCAGTTTAAGTAAATACGTACAAATCTGGAAAATTTAACGTTATTCATTAGTGAATATGTAGTTACGTAGAATACAGTATGCTTTTGTATGTTAGTGTGGCATTTCTCTTTTTCAAATATGATCTGGTATTTTTCTATATGGTGCAAAGCATAAGTGATTTAAACAAAATTGAACCTAGTTCAGTAAACTGCATTATTCAGTAATTTATATGCTGAACATTTGCAAACTTGAAAAATTTAGGGATTTTGCTACTTACTGAAATACTGGGCTCCATTCTATTTATCAGAGCCAAGCATATTACTAATTAGTAAATTCTTCCTTAATGTTAAGGGAAAACATTTTAGTCATAACAATATTTTATTTATATGATATTTAGCTGAAGAGGATTATCTTTGTTCATTCAATGAAAGTATCATTTATTTAATGAGTTTGTACTGAGTATATAGACTATCCTTCACAGAATTAACTGGCCTGAAAGACAGACATACACACACACACACACACACACACACAGACACACAGACACAGAAAGTATAGCAGAGTTTAGGGATTAAAAATTGGCATTTAATGATTCTTTATTACAAAGGACATTAGTTACTTTGATCCTTAGGGACCTTGAGTAAACAAATGTCTCCTCCCTGGATAGAAGCTGGGCAAATGATCTCTTTGCATTTCCCTTTTTGTTCTAAATGTCTGGAAAACTGTCAGTTTGAAGGAGCCAGTTTATCAGTGTAAGGATAAGGAAAAGATAAGTCAGTATCCTTCCACAAGTTGCAAGTAGCTTCTGCCTTTACATGTTGGAAATATTTCCTGTTAAATTAATTGGAAACAGATTTGTCATGAATTAGTATTTTTATGCATCGAAAAAATGCAGAATTTGGAAATTACATTGTCTCTGATAGGAATTAAGGACAACCTCATTTGAAATTACTGACATTTATGTGATTTTTTTTTCTTATAACTATTTTTGGTTAATTTATTTACCCTCACTAGCTAAGTGTCTTTATGATTTAAAAAGACTACTTTGTAAAAATTTCTTTTTGCTATATTCTCTTTTAGGTATGAAAATTTGCATTTCCTTTAAGGTAGTGTCAAGAAATAATTTTTGCTGTTGTTTACTTAGAGCCAAGAGTATACTTGCTCTTTTTTCAAATTTTTCACATGCATTTCACCTTATTAAAATGGAATCAGGGCTGAGGGTGTAGCTCAGTGGAGGCTGCTGGGTAGTGTCACTCTCACCAAATCTCTCTCTCTCTCTCTCTCTCTCTCTCTCTCACTCACACACACACACATACACACACACATACACACACACACACACACACACAAGAAAGAAAATTAGGGTCACTTAATGGGAGAAGGATGTGGCATTCCACTCCCAAAGCAATCCCAAAACAATCAGCCATCAAAAAGTCTATGAGGGTCACTATGAGTCAGACAGGACTCAGTTGTACCTAACAACAACAACAAAGTATAATAAAAACTAAATCTGTTTTTAATTTCTGCCTGAAGCCCCATACAATAATTTCTTGGGACTCATTACTTCTGTTCTCTGCATTTAAATAGATGGGTCCCTATGTGCAACTTTTGTCAACTTCATTAAAATTCAAGAGGAACTACCAATATATTTTAGAAAAAAAATCTGATATGTTCAAAATAAAGATAGCCTTTAAACACTACCACCAGTTAAGAAACTAATGCTGAGAAATATTTTATTAATCACTGATAATAGAAGCCAATAGCCAAACATTGTTCAAGAGTCACATTGCTGTCAAGAATCTAGAAAATTTCAGGAGTCCTTTAATGAGTAGGATAAAGCCACTGGGTCTCTGAAGTACTTCATACCATGCTGTGTGTGAAACTGGCCTCAGAAATGCCAGGTTTCAAAGGGTAAAAAGAAAAATTTTTTCAACTCAGGTTAATTTAGCCCACTAATTTGGATTTTTATTGTGTAAAGTACCAAAAGAGAAAATATTGATGAGGAAATGGGAGTTGATAGGTGTACTTGTAAAAATTGCCAGTATGCTAAAATGAGAAATGGGTGCTTTAGCTTCAGATTAAAATTCGTCCTGTGCGTGCCGACCGCCAGGCGCTTGTTGAAAGCCTCTGTGTCCGGGTGCTGTCAGCTGAGTCAGGATGGTGAAGATTGCTGCAGTCCCCACTCTCTCAAAGAACCAAGCTTGTGGGGACATTTCTGGATGAGTGTGTTTGTCCGAGACCTGGTAATCAGAGCTGATGATTATTGATCAAGTACTGCCTAATGACCAAACGTGTTTCAGGGTCAGGTTGCCTCAGATCCTTGCTGCTTAATCAGTAAGATCTATAAAACCTCTGAGTGGACAGACTGGAGCTGTGCTTATCTCTACAGAGAATCTTTCTTTCTTTGCCTTACCTAAAAGATGAGGTTGAATCAGAGTGCCCAGCGGCAGCTGAGGAAGTTCTGGGAGTTGTGTGAAGCACTGATGGGTTCTCCATAAAGTATTTTCTTCCAGGGGTCCGTGGTTACTTACCAAATGCTTATGGCTATGTTTTGTTCTATTCCAATCTGATAAATGAAAATGTTGAAAGTCTACTTTTTATAACAGTCAAATCTGTGGTTGATTCTTGGCTTTCTTAGTTTTCACAGAATTTGCCTTTGATTTCTTAAGTTTCTTTTTAAGTGATTTTGTAAAAAGACACTTTATAACCTTCATCTCAGTTTACCTGTGTTAGCGATCCAGGCCCTTTCTGCTAATCACCAAAGCAAGGGAGTTTGGAAAAGAGAGTTAATTCATGAGGTGGGAGCCCCAAGGCTCAAATCTGCTTCAGCAAGGATAGAGTTTAAGGGTACTTATGGGGTAGAGAAACAAGTTGGTTTGAGATGTGGGAAGGGTGTTCAACATATGCCTAGTCAGACACTCTGGCTCTTCGTAGGACACATGTTCAGAAAATGGTGACATTAGCATGATCTGAGGGTAGGATTTTCTGCCCTAAGATGTCAGAAGGTCACCCACTGGGCAACTGCACAAAACCAAGTGAAGGGTCAGTGGTTTCAACCCATTTGCGATAAACAAATCCCTGAAAAACAACTTAGGCCACTGTTTCCATCCTGAGCCATAGCAGTGTTATCAGTAGCAAACCCAACACAAGGGACCTGCTTAGCTACGGTGGGACCCTTAAGATGGGTGATAAAAGCAGCAAACTTAAGGTAGTGAAGCCGAGGTTTTATTCAGGTTTCACTTGGATTCACCTATATTTTGTGACGGATGAATAACTGTTGAAGAATTCAGGTACATTTTCAGCCTGAAGTTTAAAGTGAAGTACGGTCACTTTCTTTAAATATTTTGAAGGAGGCTTGCTGGCATTCATTATCTGTTTACTGTGGCCCAGGCCGTTTCAAAATACTTTAGTCTTTAAAATAATTATGTGAAGTATTAAGGGGTAGGAATTTGACTACGAGTTCTGCCACTTTGTATGTGACCTTGGGCAAGATGCTTAAGCTCTCTATGCCTTATTTGCCATAAAATTAAATACTTGAGTTTTACAAGGAAGTGCTCAGATGGGCCTAGGAGAAAGTTCAGGAGCCTGACTACAGTTTGGTCAAGCAGAGTGTTTCTCGGTGGTCAAAAGTTGGAAACTACTCCAAGGAACGTCCCCGAATTTGGGTTTAGTCTGATCTTTTCTCACATTAGAAAGGGAATACACTTCCCTAGTAGGAATACTTCAGAAGAGACTTGAGAGGAAAATAATTCAGTCATATGAAGCTTGCTGTTACTTTTATTATCAGACCCGGGGCCTTGTGCATGCTAAGCGCCTCTGAGCTGTGCCCCCATTCCTATGCTTAATTATGATTTGTCTCCATACTCATGACAACTCTGATAACCTGGTCAAGGTGGTAACGGTCACGTTTCTGTATTATAACATTACTCTCTTCCCTTTTTTAATTCGTGTGTTTTTTATGGGGAGGTACTTGCAAATGAAATACCCTGTTTCTCTGACTACCAATATGTTCATATCAGTACAGTCTCATGGTTTCCTAGTTTATTTGATAGATTATAACAGTTTCTGTCATTCTTTGTTTTGATGGTTTGATTCCTTTTGTGCTCAGATCTTCTCTATTTTGGTCAGTGGCAGTCCCTTCAAGCTGGCTTCTGTGTCCTGGTACCTATCCTGTGACTCCTTGGACATCTTTTTTCTAGAAAGCACGTGCAGAGGTTGGAAACTCATGTTGTGTTCTCTCACACAGGTCACAAACCAGTCATTTCTTTATTTAGTGAATAGTATTTAAAAACTAATATCTCCATATAGGCGTTAAGGTGTTGCTCCTTCCTGATCCTCTCTGTGGACGTAGCTAGGACTGTGTGTGTTACGTGTGCATGTATTTTATGTAGATGTAATATAAAAGTGTATGTTATTTCTTCATTTGCATGTTTATTTCTGTCTTTCAATTTATTTCGACACTGAATGCACACAAGCCATTACCTCATAGCCCTTAATTTTCTCTTCTACTTGTTACCCAAGTGTTTGGTAACATGTCTGGTAACGTGCTCTGGGCCAGTGCAGATTTCAACCTGATTCAGACATTTTTCTCAGTCTGTTACAGATAATCACTAAATAGTTGAGGGAGGTTTGGGAAAGAGGAAACTACTTGTCTTTAAAGCACAATATTTTTATCATACTGGGAAAATAACTGATTACAGGTGTGACATAAGATCATAAATCTCAGAACTGTAGGCTTTTAAATCCAATTGTATAAATGGCCATAATTAGAGTCCTTTGTAGTGAAGGGGTAATGGAGAAGTTTTCCTATCGCTTATGGCTTTGGAACCAAGGTGCAGTAGGACCCTAGTCCTTAGATATTCACTCTAGCCACAAGTAGTCACTAAGAACAGTGTACTCAGTATGTTAAGCTTATACAACTCTTTTTCCTTCCTTGTGTAATATTGAAGATAAACACTGGCAAAATAAAAAAAATTCAAATGGTTACATAATTCTCCCTTATTTTTTACTAAATCTTAACTTTCATTATATTGCTTTCTTGACTTTATTTTCTTGCAGTTAGATTTTAGCTTGTCTGCTGACTATAATTGTTAGATGCCTTTGATTGTAAATGCATTCTGATTTGAGAGATGCCACCGTGTGGAATAATGTGTACCTTACCATGATGAAATAGGTTGGTTTGGAAAAGTGTTGTTACTTAGAGATTTCCTTCATTCTGGTTCTTTTAAAATAAGCCCAGAATTGCTCCCCTTCTTAGCTCAGTTCTTTCTCTGCTTGACTTTATGTAAACTCTTTGTTAATGTCCTCCCACCAGAGACCACCAAGACTATACCTTTGAGGGAATGAATTGGTGTTTTACTCTCTGCAGTAAGGGAGAGTGCTCACAATGGAAAATTTGGGGCACATTAGTAATAGAGTTTATCATAGAATGTGAGCTTCTAGGAGGTGATTTTGGTGAGGACTTAAGGAAGTGAGATTTCCGGATTAAATAATGTCAGGAAGCAAGGGTAATCCTATGATTGTTGTTGGGTGCCATCGAGTCGAGTCCGACTCATAGTGACCCTATCTACAGCAGATCGAAACACTTGACAATTCTATGCCAGGCAAATGATCTTATTTATGTTTAAGCCCATTGTTGCAGACACTGTGTCAGTCCATCTGGTGGAGGGTTTTCCTCTTTTGCATTGACCTGCCACTCTCCCAAACATGATGTCCTTCTCCAGGGATTATTCTCTCCTGACTATATGTCTGAAATATGTAAGACGCAGTCTGGCCATTTTTGCTTCCAAAGAACACTCTGGTTGTACTTCTTCTAGGACAGATTTGTTGGTTCTTTTGGCAGTCCATGGTATATTCAATAGACGTCTCCAGCACCACAATTCAAAAGCATCAATTCTTTTTCTGTCTCTCTTGTTCAGTGTCCAGCTTTCACAACCATATGATGCCACTGAAAATACCATGGCATGAGTCAGACGCACCTTTGTCTTCAATGTGACCTCTTTGCTTTTCAGTACTCTAAAGAGATCTTTTGCCACAGCTTTTCCTAGAGCAATGCGTCTTTTGATTTCTTGACTGCTGCTTCCACGGGTGTTGATTATAGAGCCAAGTAAAGCAAAATCTTGGACAACCTCAATCTTTTCTCCATTTATTGTGAAGTTGCATGCTGTCGCAGTTGTAAGGATTTTTGTTTTGTTGATGTTTAGTCGTAACCCATATTGAAGGCTATGATCTTTGATCTTCATCAGTAAATGTTTTAAATCCTCTTCACTTTCAGCAAGCAGAGTGGTGTCATCTGCATAACGCAGGTTGTTAATGAGTCTTCCTCCAGGTCTGATGCCACGTTCTTCCTCATAAAGTCCAGCTTCTCGGATTATTTGCTCAGCATATAAATTGAAGAGATAGGGTGAAAGTATACAGCCCTGACGCACACCTTTCTCAACTTTAAACCACTCAGTGTTTCCTTGTTCTATTCGAACAACTGCCTCCTGGTTCATGTACAGATTTCTCATGAGCACAATTAGGTGTTCTG
>VMDO01009402.1:0-51661 GCA_007922755.1 Pedetes capensis | reverse complement strand
ACCATTTTCCGAAGTGTTATCCATAGTTTGTTATGATCCACACAATCAAATGCTTTTGCGTAGTTAATAAAACATAGATAGACATCTTTTTGATATTCTCTGCTTTCAGCTAATATCCACCTGACATCAGCAATGATGTCCCTGGTTCCCCGCCCTCTTCTGAATCCCGCTTGATTTTCCGGTAATTCCATGTCTATATACTGCTGCAGTCGCTTCTGAATGATCTTTAGTAGAATTTTGCTGGTGTGTGAGATTAATGATATTGTCCGATAGTTTGTACATTTCAGTTGAATCCCCTTTTTTGGGAATAGGCCCAAATATGGATCTCTTCCAGTCAGTTGGCCAAGTAGCTGTTTTCCAAATCTGTTGGCATAAACATGTTAACACCTCCAGTGCTGCATCTGTTTGTTGAACCATCTCTATTGGTATCCCATCAATTCCTGGAGCCTTGTGTTTCACCAGTTCTTTCAAGGCAGCTTCCACTTTGTCCTTCAACACCATTGGCTCCTCTTCATATGCAACCTCTTGGAATGGTTGGTCATCTACCAATTCTTTCTTGTATAATGACTCTGTGTATTCTTCCCATCTTCTTTTGATGTTTCCTGCATCATTTAATGTTTCCCCTATAGAATCTTTCACTACTGCCACTCGAGGCTTGAATTTTTTCTTTTTAGATATTGTAATATTATCTAGAAGCTGGGAAGACTTGACTGAAATACCATGATAATTTGTAAAGAAACAAGAATCATTCACATTAGGGGTTGGGATGTTTGTTTTTCTGTATTTGGACAAAGTTTATGTTTTTGTCTGTGTTGCAACACAATTACAGAGTGATAATGTCCTTATATTGATTCCTGTTGGCCACACGGTATATTTGTCGGATGTTAATATTCTGTGAAATTGTTTTTACTCAGTAAGAGACCACCAGGATCCAGCTGTGGGCTCTGCTTCAGCTCTTACCACCACCAAGGCCTGGCTGGTGATACCAGCCCAGCTCCTTCGCTCATTTCCATCTCTTTCTGTGCCCTAGATGAGCAAGTCTTTGGTCCTTTTCTGTCCATAGCACTTTGTCCTCTGTGAATGCTTCCAGCATACTCATACCTGAGGACTGCAGAATAAATCAGTAGTCCCAGATTTTTGATGGTACATAGATTTCAGGATCCTATTTAGCAGCTTTGTGTAGTCTCTATTTTATTTGTCTTTGTGCATTTGCTCCCTTCCTTGGTCTGTCCTGACAAAGGATTGTGATAGAATCTTAGTTTTGATTTGCCCTCACGTTGACTTAGCACCTTTTTGGGATACACCTTTAAGAAACTGAAATGTGACTTCTTGGACCGCAGCTGCTGGCTGCACACGTCTGTGCACATCTCCTGCTCACATCTACTCCAGATCTTTAGACAGTGGACACCGGTGACTCACTCCATCTCTGGCTCATGGAACAGAGTTCGACACCGCATGTTTCACTAATACTGGCTTTAGACGGCAAATGACTCTAGTGTTTCATCAACTCCCGTTTCTGGCGTAGATTGACTGATGCCCTACTCCTGTATAGGCTGGTTCTTAAATAGGAGTTTTATTTTTTTTCCTCTACTTTCTTGTTGTTTAGAATTCTTGAGATTTCAGAAAATATTTTCCATATTAGCCTTTTAGAGTCACTGTTTCAAGTCTTGTCATAATATATGGTACTTTGGTTCCGGCAGTCCACTCCCACAGCAATCCCAAAATGATCAGCCACCTATGAGTCACACCTTACTCCATGGCACCTACCAACAACAGCTCTATTCTTTAGTTCTGTCAAGGTTAAATTTCCTGGTGACTTTCTCTTGCCAGGCAAAATTTGTAAATACAGTTGTTTGTTGACAACATAAAGAAGGTGACTCTATTATAGGAGAAAACAACTTGAACATTTTATACTGTAAGAGGATGAATTGGTAATTTAACAATAAAAAGATGGAAGAATATTTAGAGTGACCTGGGAGCCTTGATTGGAAAGACTGAAATAAGATCACGTAGTATCAATTCATTTTATGCAGTAGAACAAAGATAGTGACATAAAATAGTAGGAAAAAAGAGAGTGAAGGTGAGAGGATTTATCTGTTTAAATATATATAGGAGTTGGGATGATTAAGGAAATCTTTCCTGCAGTTCACATTAATTGAAAACCTATTGTGTTAAATAATTTTCTACCCTCTAGAGATGAATGGATGAAAAATATGAGCGTTCTATTTTCACAAAGTTTTGTATAATAGAAGCATGTTTTAAAAATCAATTGGAGTAGTGAGGCTGGGAGAGGGACGTGGTGGCCGGTACGTGCCGTGGTCTTAAGGTGGCAACTTCTCTGTCAGTGAGGTCCAAGGGGGTTGGAGCTGGGGTTGGTGTTCCAGGGGAGCAGGCTGCTGCCTTCTAGTCTCTTGGGGGCGTGCTGTATGACCCAAAAGGTTCTGCCACCAAGTGCCAAATTCCTCATAGAATTTGTGCCTCACCACTACCTCTTCTGTGACTGAAAAAAATCAACATAAAAAAATCAGTTGAAATACAGTGTGACAGATGCAGCAATCAGTGTCCTGTGATCACAGGGAGACGCACATGAGGCAGTGAGTTCTGCTTCGGTTATTTGAGAGAGGTTCTCAGGTGTTCATTGGTGGTTTGCACTCTAGACTCAACAGCAGTTGGATTATAGCAGAAGTTATCTGATGACCGAATAAAAGACAGTTTTCAGGGTAACAGAGGTGTGGCCATTTAAAGCTAACCTTGGAATTACCTGTTTCTGATTTTTTTGCTTCATTTAAAAGATTGTTCCTACTTGTAAATTTCTATTTGATACTGAATAGAAGGAATGTGAACCTAATTTATTGGTTCAGGATTTACCTTCCTGTTACGTCTTCATCCCGTGGGTAGGATTGCTTAGCATGATAATTAACCTTGTAACTGAGATTTACACATGAAAGAATTCAAGAAAAACATTTTAGACTTTATTGTTATTGAAATAGTAGTGGATGTTGAAAAATTGCATTGTATATTTTTGTGGACTGGTGAAAGGATATGTTTGTTTGAATCCTTTATCTAAAAACAGAAAATTCCTGTTAATGGTTATTTTTCTTTTATAGGCAGTAGATCATCTAATGCAAAATTGCCCTCGGTTCCAACAGTTGGTTCAGTTATGCAAGATCCAGTTTCAAATATGAGGTATTGAAGCTACTAACTTGGTTATTGTAATTTACGATTTTTGACGAATCGTTTAAAATTCCTTTCTTTTCTGCTCCCTCCCTCCATCCCTTCTTCCCTCCTTCTCTCCCTCCAATAAAAGATACTTTAAATGGGAATCATTTAAAATCCTATTTCAAAAGATTATGAGATATAAACTGCTAATGAGAAGTGGCTATTTGTAATTACTAATAAATGCTACATATGTAACATACAAGCTGAGGGCTTATATTTTAAGTAACTATAAATTGAAAATTTGAATTTACAGTTCCTTTTCTTTAAAAAAGTTGAAATAGTAAGCAATAACCAGTCAAAGCCATAATATGCATTGTAGTTAGAATTTATTTTATTTTATATTTTTTCCAGTACTGGGGATTGAACCCAGGGCCTCAAGCTTGCATGCTTTGCAAGTGCTGGACCACTGAGCTGCACCCTCAGCCCATTTTTTTTTACTTTTTTGCGACAGAGTCTCACTAAATTATGTAGACTGCCTCTGGTCTCGAACTTGCGATTCTCCTGCCCCTGCCCCCGGAGCCACTGGAATTACAAACGTGTGCCACCGAACATGGCTCTGTAGGTATATTTTTTATCGTCACCTTGTTTAATTGGGAATCAGTGTTTCAAATTCTAATTTGGAATGGTGTGAACATATTTTCCACCATGAGGGACGTAAGTAGACAGAGAGGTTTTGATTTTTTTGTCATAATTGGAAAGTCCAGATTCCTCCACAGATGTAGGTGCAAGGATGCTTGTGATAGAGGTTTGCATTTGTGGTGTCACCGGGACAAAGGGTTCTGTGATATTAAGGGCAGTACCTGTGAGGAGGTAATCACGACAGCAGACACTGGCATGAGTTTGTGTCCGTAGGTTCAGTAGGAACTACTCTCTTGCTATGTAAGCTGGAAGCACTCTTGGTGTGAACAGAGATAAATAGTAGGGGGTTATTTGTTTGCCTTATAAAGATGTGACTGCATCTCATTTTCCTGAAATGCAGGGTGCTTATTTTTAAACTCATTAAATATATATGTTGTGTATATGAATATATATACACCTATTCATATTGTTGTTGTTGTTAGGTGCCATCAGGTTGGCATCCGACTCATAGCGACCCTCTGTACAACAGGGGAAACACTATTGTCAGTGCTTCTCTGCTGTTCATAGGGTTTTCAATGGCAGATTGATTTTTGGGAGGGGGTTGCCAGGTCCTTCTCCCAAGCCTACAGCTTCTGGTGTTCCCAGGCAGTCTCCCATCCAAGTACTAACCAGGCCCGACCCTGCTTAGCTTCCGAGATCTGATGGGATTGGATACCACAGGGCTACAGCTGCAGGCTCCATATTCATATAGAGATCTATTAATATGTAGTTTGAGATCATTATAAATGTGCCTCTGCACTATATGATTTTCAGATGAAAAATCATTTATGTTGCATTAGAAAGAAATTGTTGAAGACATCAATAAAATAGAGTTGGAACTTCTTTTTATAAACACTTAACGAGTCTACACCATGCACTGTAGCCGACAAAGTTAGAAATGAAGATAGGGTTCTTGAACTCAAGGTACTGATGGGTGAATGGTGAATAGGCAGATTTGATGAAGTCTTCAGTTTGTTGAGCTTATTGTGGGGGCTTAAAAGAAAGTGCTCTTAACAGGTAAATTGAGACTCCCAGTAAGAACAGATGCTTGGGAGGGTGGTTAACCAGGTTGTCCTTCAGGGAAACAAGATAGATAAGGATAAAAAAAAGTATTCCAGGCAGAAAGATTGTTATTCATAGCAGTAATGCCTCTTTAGTCATTTTTATTTTCTACATGATTTGATATTTCTATGAAAGTAGGTTTCATTTTAAAAGCTAGAAGATTTATAAATTCTATTAGATAACTAAAATAAGTTAATATCTTTCCATTAGTATTACAGAGCGGCTGGAACATGCTTTGGAAAAAGCAGCTCCTCTTCTAAGAGAGATTTTTGTGGACTTTGCACCTTTTCTTTCTCGGACACTTTTGGGTAGCCATGGACAAGAGCTGCTTATAGAAGGAACAAGTAGGTGATCTTTCTCGTTTCATTTATATTTATTTACGTTTCAAGGTTGTAAACTTAAATGAATAGTAGAAGAAATGCTTGGAGTCTCCTTAAATATTTTCACCTTTGACCTGTATCATTTGAAGCCAGTATCACAGGTCTATTATATTCTCATCTGTTCTAGGTTTTTACCAGTGATGTGGTTGAAGCAAAAAATTGTGTTTTGGACCAAAGAGCTAACATTTTTTTGCTTGTTTGGTTTCTTCCCCCCTGCAGTGCTGAGGCTCAAACCAGGGACTTGAGCATGGGAGACAGGTGCTCTACCACTGAGCTACATCCCTAGCCTGAGATTTTTGTTTTGATATGATAAAATGAACTATGAGTATATTTAATTGGAGAGACTTGTGTTACTTGAACTTAAGGTCTGTAGAAGCAACAGTATATTGACACATTAGGAATATGGAACACATTATTAGTTTCTATTAGTTGAATCCTATTTTACAAATGGCCTGCAGCTGTAGCCCCGTGGCATCCGATCCTGTCAGATCTCGGAAGCTAAGCAGGGTCGGACCTGGTTAGTACCTGGATGGGAGACCGCCTGGAAACACCAGAAGCTGTAGGCTTGGGAGAAGGACCTGGCAATCCCCTCCCAAAAATCAATCTGCCATTGAAACCCTATGAACAGCAGAGAAGCACTGACAATAGTGTTTCCCCTGTTGTACAGAGGATCGCTATGAGTCGGATACCGACTCGATGGCACCTAACAACAACAATTTTACAAATAAGTAGGTCTAATAGTAATATTGTACACTATCCTGCTCATATCCTTCATAGATGACTAGATTTCTTCTAGGTAGTGTACTTCGAGATTTTCTCACACTAGATCACATACGGAAGACATTGCTGAGGAGATTGGTGACAAGGCTACTTATGGAATTGATGTGGAACAATGGTGGTTTCTTGTTTTTTTTCTATTTTGCATGGGGTATCGTGTAGTAAGTGTCTCCAAGTATTAGAAAGGATGACTCAATAAGATGAAAGAAGACTTTGAATTTCCTCAGGCAACAGACACCCTGGAAAATATATATGAATATTTATGAATATATATGTATATATATGTGTATATGTGTATATATATATTTTGTTTTTGGCTGTACTAGGGCTTGAACCCAGGGCCTCACACTTGCATGCTCTGCAAGTGCTGAACCACTGAGCTGCACTCCCAGCCCATTTTTTTTACTTTTTGAGACAGGGTCTTGCTAAGTTATGCCTACTGCCTCTGGTCTCAAACTTGCGATCCTCCTGCCTCCTCCTCCCAGGCTGCTGGTATTACAGACATGTGCCACCGCACCGCGTAACAGAGGACAATGTTTCAAACCATTACTTCTATTTAAGAACTTAACAGACTGAGTTCAAAATACTAGTCTTCATCCCCAAACTAGAACTTTTTAGGGAGAAACTAGAGGACTTTCATCAATCATAGAATTAACATTTCTGTTGAAAGGTATTTGGACTGCGTGATTGGTAAGTCATTCTTTGTCCAAGATGTATGGTTTATGGATAAGACACTTGAGCCTGGCTTGGTGGTGCACACCTGTAATTCTACCAGGTTGTGAGGCTGAGGCAGGAGGATTATGAGTTCAAGACCAGAGGCAGTCTGCACAACTTAGCAACACCCTGTCTCGAAATAAAAAATGGACTGGGAGTGCAGCTTAGCTGTAGAGTACTTGGAACGTATGTGCGAGGCTCTGGGTTCAACCCCTCAAGCACTGAAAAAAAAAAAAGGAGGTACTTGTATTCTACTCAGGCTCAACTATCTTAGGAAAACACTCCCATTTTTACTTATTTGCTGATATTTATTGTCCTTATTTTACTGATATTTAGTGTCCTAAATATTAGCTTGTATTGTCCCGTGTGTGTGTGTGTGTGTGTGTGTGTGTGTGTGTGTGTGTGTGTGTGTGTATCTCCTCTAGGGAATTTCTTAAAACTTTTAGAAAAGCCCCTCTCTTGCAGAAATAAGGATAAAATGGAAATACAACTTTTAGATAGGTGGTTGTTATTAAGTGCTGTTGGGTCACGTCCAACTCAGTAGTGACCCCCATAGGGTTTTCAATGCCTGATTGTTTCAGGAGTGGACTCCACATTCTTCTCTCATTTTTGAGGCTCTGGGGATCAAACCCTGGCCCTTAGAAAGTGTGGAGCAGTGCTCTACCAACTGAGCTAAACTCCCAGCCTTAGGTTTGACCCTTAAGCTATCAGTATTTAAGTATTAAGCTTTAGTTAAGAATGTCATCTCTTGTGTAGATGTATATGGAGTTGATGAATGATCTCATTTCCATAGAATCCAAAAGTAGCAATGAATTTATTTGAGAAAGAGTTCTGGTTTTAGAAATATTTCGTTAAGTGGCAATTTACTTAGCTCCATTGAAGATATAATTTATTTAGCTATAGATTATTTGATGAAGTAATAAAGCAATATTATTTACTAAGTACTAACATTTGAAAAGTACTAACATTTGAAAAGTACTAACATTTGAAAAGAATTAAAAAAACCCCTGGGGAATCTATATTACATGGCTTTTCTCTAAATTACATTTCACATATCAAACATACATTTTTTAACGTGGTGTGTCATGAATTACAGTCTTTACTCCTAAAGTTATGTATTTGTGTTTATAGTACCTCTGTCCTTCAGCCAGGGTGTTAGTGTTCGAGGTCTAATATCAGGTCTCTTGTATCTTCTCAAGTCCTTTCTTACTTAAAATTGAACATGCTGTAGGACACGGCGGCACATGCCTGTAATCCCAGTGATTTGGTAGGTAAAGGCAAGAGGATAGCAAGTTCAAGACCGGAGTCAGCCTGTGTAATTTAGCAAGACCCTGTCTCCAAATAAAAAGTGAAAAATGCGCTGGGGTTGCAGCTCAATGGTACGGTGCTTGAGTACAAAACAAAAGAAAACAGGAAAAACCCATGTTTTTCACCCTGCTCCTCTAATAAATGCATTCACCCAAACCTGCATTAATTGTTCAGACCAAACTATGAATGATCACTTGACCTTTTACTAGCACTGGTTTTAGGAACACTCAGCTCACTGGTCATTGGACACATTTATTTGCTGACTCTTACCAGCTATCAACCTTTCCCTGGTTATTGGGAAATAAGACTGAAATGAATAAATGTACATACACATAACATTTTCCATTAAATATGTAGGTATTTAAATGTCCTTTATGTGTGGTAGAAGAAATGCAAGAGCATCTATAAATTTTTTAAATTTTGGATCATGCAGGCTCATTATTGAGCAGATATAAGAGGACCTTGATCAGGTCCCAGTGATAGAAATTCTCATTCCTCTAGATTAGAGCAGTAAGGATTCATGACCTGAATGGAGAAAGTTCTGAATTTACTCACTGGAAGTTGCAGTAAAACTGAACTTGTATCTGGGTTACATTTTATGAAGAAAAGTGACAAGATTTCAGACCAGCAGAGGGCCACGCCAGCAAAGAGAGATGGCGTATTGCTCTGCCCTTGGCAGCCTTTGCCTGAGGAGGGGTGTTCACCTTATCCCTGCAGAAACCACGCTTTAGTTATTGACCTCCTTGTCCAAGGCAACATATAGATGTTCTGTAGCTAATTTTTATGCCACTATTACCATTATTTCTAACATTGGGCAAAATGGTTCTTTTTTTTTTAAATGAAGGGGGTTGAATAGCCTGTTTAATTTGAATGCTATTTGTAAAGCTTCAGAATGCCAACATGTGCCATCATTGTGTCCGAGGTGTTATCAAAAGAGGGAAGAAGAAGGAAAGAGCATGTAGAATAGGAAATGGATAGGATATCTGGAAGGGCTTTAATGAGAGACAGAGGGAGGGAGAGAGAGAGAGGGAGGCAGAGAGAAAGGGAGGTCGGGGGTTGCAGGAAGGAGAGAGGGTGGGTGGGGAATATTGTAGGGTAGAATGTGGAACCTAAGCTTGTTTTTTCCAAGAAAAATACAGATTTAACATTTGTAGTTTTTCTGATCATTGTGACATTTAATAATTCAGTCCAATGAATTGTTGGCTTTGCTTTTTAAAGACACTGGCTATATAATGTTCTTTGAATGAACTGCTTAGATTTTATTGGTAATGAAAACTAAAAAACTCTTTAGATGGACACAAACTATATGAAAGTTCCTTCCTAAGGATATTTTTGGTGAGCCAAACTGAAACATAAAAGAGAAAATGTAAATGAATTAATTTATAAGAAATGAGGAATATATAACCCACAACGGCTTGCATTTCTGTTAAGGTTTAGTGTGAGGTCAGAGGTCAAGGTACTAATAAGAGTGTTTGGGATGTCTGCTGCCATGAAACAAAATGGAAACTTGATTGATAGCTGGAGGGTTGAAGGGAGAGAGTGTGGTGGAGAAAGCAGGGGTCAGGGAGCCATTTCCCTTCTCTGCATGTGTAACGATCAACTCTCTCCAGAACAAAATGTAGATGATATTGATCAATATGGCATATGTTGCGCACATTTCTATGGGTATCGTGAAATATCATCATATATGAAGTTGTATTAAGTATTTCAGTATTTTGAAAGTTAAAGTAGTTTACAAAATTGCTAGTTTTGATGCCACATTTAAAGTAACTAGTTACGTTGTTTAATCTTAGGGTCAAAGATATACAGATACACTTCCTAGCAAGATGTTGGCATTTTATCTTAAAAACCAGTTTGGACAAAATAGTATAACAGGTTTTCATGTTTGGTTTTTTACTGTGTGATTTTTTTTTTTTTTTTTTTTAAACATTCTCTTTCATATAGGTCTGGTTTGCATGAAGTCCAGCAGTTCAGTTGTGGAGTTGGTAATGCTGCTGTGTTCTCAGGTGAGTACATGAACAAATGCTGAATTAAAAGTCAATTCTCATGTGAATTTGTTTTAACAAGGAAGTTGTACTTGCATTACTGGAAATTTTTGCAAAGATAAGATTTTTAGTGTGCTGTTTTATAATAGTTTTATTTGTATCTTAAAAGGATTACTTGTCTCTGATTCAAGCAGATAATTTTGAAGCAAGTATAAAGAGAAAGGAAATAGATAAATGAGAAACAAAGGTTTTTAGAATCACACTACCAAGTGATGTTGGGATGACCAAATTTCTTTGCTCCACATATTAAGGTTATAGAAACAGATTTATTTCTGTACTTGGTGGAGTGCCCGTCTGATTCCACTGGGAATCATGGGTTTACTTCCCTTTTGTGCAGGGGTTATAAAATGAGTGATAAATAATTTTGAATCCTTGTCATTGCTAATTATTTTTGACATACACAGTAGACTTGGGAAAACATCAACAAAAATGTGGCAGCCATCATAATAAGATGTAGAAAATAAATTCCTAAGTGTTAAATTCCTTTTGCTGTTCAGAAACCTTGTACTTAATCTGGTAAACTTCAATAATTTTCAGAACTTAAATAAAAATCATAGAACCTGTGGTGCTTTGTTTTCTGCTTTGTAATTAAATAGATGAATGTTTTTATTGAGAGTTTTCTTTGTAGTCTTTTAAAAGTGATATCTTGCTGGTAGTAAATTCCCCTACTTAAAACTTTAAAATAGGCTTTTTTAATAGGAAGGGTATTGCTCTAGAGGTGAAGGGTTTTGACCCATTTCAACACCTTTGACCTTCATTTACAGCTCTCTTGGTTTACTTGCCTAACGAATGAGGATAATGCAAAATTAATGTTTTTTTTGGGCATCGATTTATTCATCTTAGTGCCTATATTGCCAAATTTATGTAGACTGTGCTGATGGACATTTCATGAATACAAATTAAAGAATCATAGAAGGTGTGAAAAATCAATACTGTGCATTATCAATAAGATGCAATAAGAACAATTACTTCTGGAGATTACACCTAATAGATTTCTATAATGAACTTGTGAGGAGTAGTTACATTTTTTAGTAGGCTTATTATTCTCCGATTTAGTGAAAATCATGTTTTTATAATTTAATGATCTCCATTAGAAAACTCCATTTCTTCAGAAGCAGATTAGATAAAATTTCTCATGAAGCCATTCGATTTGAAATAAATGATTACTTTTGGGTGGAAATTGCCACATCCCAATCTTATGCCTATTTACCTTTCTTTTTAGAAGTGTTTACTTAGTTTTTTTTTATAAGAATATGTTTTATTGTTTATAGTGATAGAATTGTTTCATAGATGAATTCAGTGATGAAGTTTCACCTTCTAGTTCAGGGTTGAAGTTATTTTTAACAGTTACTTGAGATACAGTACATGAAATAATTGAATTTTAGATGTTGCAAAGATAAAGAATGCTAGGTTGTAACATCTGCTTGTCATGTACTCCGGGGTGCCGTTTAATGAGTATCCAGCTGAATGGGACATGAAGATGACTCAGTAAAGTAAGTTTCAAAAGTCAGAAATTCTCAAGGTTTTTGTTTGAATAACATACATTATTGGGTATTTGAAGTCCTTAACATTTTTTATGAGTTCTTCAAAAGTTTCATGGCATCTCTACAAGATGTAGCACAGTGTGAAAAATGATGTGAAAAATGAAGCCAGAATTAGCTCCAGATGTATACAGATTGTTCCAGGGTGATAATTACATTTTTCACTTTGAATTTTCCTAATTCAAAGAGGTCAACTTGGTAATCACAAAAGTGATTTATTTTGTTAAGAACTGAACTGTCTTTTTCTACATGAAAGCTTAAGAGATATGAAATTGAATTTCAGGTCGACATTTTGCAGATACTGGGTGGGGATGTCTTGAGTTTGATTGATAATTTTTTTTTAGTCTGAGATAGAGTGGGAAGTAAAAAGCTACCATCTTGCTAAAATTTTAATTAATTTTTTAAGAGGAGATGGAGAGGATTGAGTGCCAAAGATCAAAAGATCAGGTCAAAAACTCCTTTTTAATCACATAAATAATGGGATATGCTTATGAACTTAACATTTGCAAATTTGATTTAGAACTTTACAAATTAGTTGGTGTTAATTTCATGACAATCAGCTGTGTTCTGATTATTTTTCTTGAATCCATCCAAAACTTATTTTCTTTTTGTATTTTTTTTTTAAAAAGAAGGTGTTTCATCTCATTTTATTACAAAAGATAATCAAAGCCTAAGTTTAAGACATGGAGAAATGATCACATTTGATTTGCTACCAGTAAGACCAAATAGCTTACTATGTATTTGTTTAAAGTTTCAACTAGCATTATATTTTTTATTGTCCACTTATTCGTTAATAGATGATTAGCCATCATTTCATACTGTATTATATTCTAAATTTAACAGTGCTTATGCAAAATGTTACTAACTAGAGTTGAAATGCTCTATTACAACAATCAACGTTATATTTTTGAGTAAAATTAATACATATTTAATGCTTATTAAATTAAATTTATTCAATATTGAATCCCATATAAAATAATTCAAGAATTATTTAAGTTCCAAAGACTGGTATAAATCTCTTCTTAAAAATAAGATGGCATATGTTCTTTAGGAAAGTGTATGTTCTCTGATCCATACCAAAATGTTGAACAAGTTCTAAGCCATATTTCAGATTTGGTTTGTCACGGCATGTAACTTACTTGGTGTCCCATGTTTGTTGTGCATATTGATGAGTCTGTTAGAAATCTCTATCATGTAAAGGAATAGTTAAATAAATGTTTCAAGTAATATAACTTCGGTGTTGTATAAAAGTGTTTGTATCTTGCTCATTTGACATTAATATCATTTTTGAAAGAACTGACATTGCATTCAAGGCTACTTTATAAAAGCGTTGCGTTGCTCATCCTAATTCAGTCTGACATACATTCCAATAACACTACCTCCCTTCTTGGGTTTAAAGCTAAATTTATGACTCTGCATTGTGAAGTGCATCATTTAAAAATGGTTTCAACCCAAAACATCTAATAAATAAATAATGTGTATGGCTACTCAGTAGTAGACTTTCTCGACTAGAAATCATTCCATCGGATACTCAGCAGTCCACTATCGGAGAGGGCTGTCAGATAAATCTTGTGGTCGCGGCATTCATGTCCTGTAAATCACATATTATTATCTGAGCCTTCTGCCAGGTCATCTGTTCTTTTCCCATTTATCAGAAATGCATACAGTATATAGAAAACTAGAAGCACCATGTAGTCTGGCCTGGCATCTTGTCTCAAGTAATTAATTAGCAGAAAAAGGTAATTTGAAATGCTTAGTCTGATTTTTCTAAACTTTTTTTTTTAAAATCAAAGTATGTAGATTGTTCATATTTGGGGAAATGTTTTCTTCACATAAAGTTCATGATAAAAAGTTTGGTCACATTTGACTTGAGTATTTTTCTGCAATGCTGAATTATTAATTTAAAAATTATAATAGTCATAGAATCAGCACCATTCTTATGATTCTTTTATGTCAGCTTTGTGTTTGAAATATTTTCTGAATCTTTATAGAAAAATTTACCGTTTTCATTTGCTCTCCTATAATGTCTTTTTTCTTTGATCCTAAGTTTTTTTCTCTATTTTGTGTTTATCCTTTCTGAATATGTTTTTGTTGTTAGGAGCTATTAAGTTGGGTTCGACTCATAGTGCCCCTATGTAGGGTTTTCAGTGGCTGATTTTTTCAGGATTGCTGTGGGAATGCATTGCCACATCCTTCTCCCATTTCCACGGTGCTGGGAATTGAACCCAGGGCCTCAGAGAACATAGTGAGCTGAGCTAAACCCCAGTCCCCTTCTGACTGTATGACAGTTAATATAGCTCATTTCTGAGTACATGAGTGTATGACTCTTGCCTTTTTAATTCATGTCCTTTTCCTTTCCTTTTTGTAGTTGTGATGGGTATCTGATTATGAGTAGGTTATTAAAACAAACAGAACCCAAGAGTGGCCATCAATTAGGTATCTTCTTTTTTTTTTTTTTTTTTTTTTTTTTTTTTTTTTTTTTTTTTTTTTTTTTTTTTTTTTTTTTTTTTTTTTTTTTTTTTTTTTTTTTTTTTTTTTTTTTTTTTGCTTAACCTCATTTATTGCCATCATGAAGTTTTAAAGTCACCCAAATGTGCCATCATATTTCTGAGTCTTGGCACATGCTTTCTTTTCCTAAAATGTCCAGTTTTCAAATTTGATGACTCTTACTTGAAGCCTTCTTAGCATTCAGAGGTCAACTCAACTATTTTTTTCCTACACCATCATACCTATCTGTAGTTGCTATACCCCTTCATCTTAGTACCCATTATAGGATTCGAAAGAAATTATAATTATACATGTACTAATTTGTTTACTTTTTATTATTACTCTCCCTGTCTGTATTCTAGATTCTAAAGGTAACAACTGTTTCTGTTTTGCCCGTTTAAATACACCTAGTGGCAGGTCATTGAAAAAGAGGAAAACCCTTCACCAGATGGATTGACACAGTGTCTGCAACAATGGGCTTAAACATAAATAAAATCTTGTGCCTGGCTCAGAATCGGGAAGTGTTTTGATCTGCTGTACATAGGGTCACTATGAGTCGGACTTGACTGTACGGCACCTAACAACAACAACAACACCACCTAGCATAGTCCTCAGCACATGAAAGCACCTCAATGAATATTTCTGGGAAAAACAAATCATTCAGCTCCTAGCAAAATGACGCCCCTTCTGGGCAGCTCTCCTTGACTTCTCTCTTCCCCGTGGTTTTAAGCCTAACCAGATTTCATTTAGCACACTCCTTGACCCATATTGAAGTGGTTTCATCGTGTATTTAAATTGCCTGGTGTTTCTTTCTCTCCTAGTTAGGCTGTAAATTTCTTGAAGGCAAGGACTTTTCATTTTCTATTCTGTCCCCAGTATTCAGTGTAATGATTGTTCAAGGAAATGTTTATTTAATTGTACAATTAATATGTGAATGGTAACATGGATCATAAATCACCGTAGTTTGGACTTTTGCCTTTTGATCTTTTTCATTATGAAATACCTCAATACTTTTCAGTGGTACTTAATTTTTATATTACATCTTTTTCATTAGATCAGCCATTTTATCATTACTAAATATGCTAGTTGTGTTCATTTATAAATGTTGTTGTCTTTGTTTTTTCATTTTCCTCAGATTTGCTTCTTTTTTAATGAATCTACATCATTGAGGCACTGTTTATATATAATAAACACGCACATGTTTTTAAGTATATATTTAAATGAATTTTGACATCCAACTATGTAATGACCATTGTAATCCAGAAAGTTCCCCGTCCCCCTTGCAGTCAGTTCCCACCTATCTCCTCAGGTCACTACTGATTTGATTTCTGTTACTGTGGATTAGTTTTACTTACATAGAACTTCTTTATAAATGGAGATTTGTTTCTTTGAAGTGGGCGCCTAGATACTTACAGTGTATTGTATTTATGCTACATTTTAACATTTTCCACCAAAACTCACTGTCCAGTATTTTAAAAAAAGATGTTTTTAAAAAGAAATGTTGAGCCAATATAGGAAGGAATTATTTTTTGTTTAGTGAAAATAGAAGGTTTTCACCAATAAGGAAATCTTGTGGTTTGAAGCTTTTGTGTAGTGATAGAGTGAGGCCGTTAACGATATTTTTAGACCTTTCCATTTTTACTGTTACTCAGGCTCAGTTTAGATGCTGTCTCCCCTCAGAGCTCTGTGTGACTATCTCTGCCTTGACTGAGGCCTTCTCTTTGTGCCTGTGGTAGTACTGATTCATTCAGCAAACATGTATCATATACTTTTAAGATGATCCTTGTCAGGTGAGTTTAAGGAATCAGTAGTTCCTTAAAGCATAGAAGAGGTAAATAGTGAAATAGACAAATAGTTGTAAGGCAGAACAGAATTTTACAGGGACTTTAAGAGAAACACAGAAAACACAAGGGGCATGGAGTTAGGGATGGAGCACCAAAAACTAGTTTTGAATCCCTGTTTAGCTAGGTACTAATTTTGTTTTTATGGGGAAGGGCTGTGATGTTCTGCTTCGGAAACAATCCTGAAACAGTCAGCCATTGAAAACCCTAAGGGGGTCACTGTGACTCTGTCTCGATTTGATGGTACTTAACAGGAACAAATTTTGCTTTTGCTCATGAGTAGAAGATTTTAGTTAAAAAGAGACTTACAAGGGGTTGAGGTTTAGCTCGGTTAACAGAGTGCTGCTCTGTACTCTCTGAGGCCCTGGGTCCATCCCCAGCACCTCGAAAATGGGGGAAGGACCTGGCAATCCATTCCCTAAGCAATCCTGAAACATTCAGTCATTGAAAACCCTATTAAGGGTTGCAATGAATTGGACCCGCCTCCATGGCACCCTGAACAACAGTAGAGAGACTTCCAGCTAAGTTATTTTTCTGTATTCTGTGTTGGTATAATTTCATTAGGATGAACAGTGAAACTTCTTTTTCTTTTCTTTTCCTTTCCTCTCCTCTCTCCTCTTTTTTTTGTCTTCTCCCCTCCCCTCCCCTGTCTTCTCCTCTCCTCTCCCCTCCCCTCCCCTCCCCTGTCTTCTCTCCCCTTTCTTTCCTTTTCCTTTCCTTTTCCCTTTCCTTCCCTTTCTTGACTTCTCTCCCCTTTCTTTCCTTTTCCTTTTCCTTCCCTTTCCTGAGGGACTGAACCCAGGGCCTCGTGTGTATTTTTTGCATGCACTCTACCACTGGGCTGCACCCCCAGCCCCCTTTTTATTTTTTATCTTTTTCTTTGGCGGTACTGGGGGTTGAACCCAGGGCCTTGCACTTGCATGCTTTGCAACTGCTGGACCACGGAGCTGCACCCTCAGCCCATTCTTTTTACTTTTTGAGACAGGGTCTCTCTAAATTACACAGACTGCCTCTGGTCCCAATTTATAATCCTCCTGCTTCTGCCTCCCAAGTTGCTGGGATTACAGGCATGTGCCACCATGCCCAGCTTATTTTTTATCTTGTGACAGAGTCCTACTAAGTTATACAGACTGCCTTTGGCTTCAAACTTGCTGTCCTTCTGCCTCCTCAATTGCTGGAATTGGAGTGCGTCTCCATGCCCGGCTCAGACATTGAAATTTCTAAAGCATCTTCTCTATTCTGTTTGGTGCCTATAATGTTCCATCATTTGAATTCTGGTATTTTCTCTATGAAACACAGATTATTTTTGCTTCGTTTAGAAGAAATTATCTCATTCACTTGTTCTTTCACCTTTGCAATTAATTTGGACATATCTCTGAATATATATATTCTTTCTGCAGGAAGAACTTTCAGAACTGACTATAATGTTCTTTCTGGGTCAACTCAAGTTTAACCTATATATACACACACACACACACACACACACACACACACACACACATAATATATACATACATACATGTATATACATACACACATATACATATATACACATACATACATATACATACACACATACATATATATGTGTATATATATTTATATATTCATTCATGTAGAACTAACTCTAGGTTTAAAGGTAAATTCAAGTGTTTTGATTTTTGATTGATTATATATGTATTTTTTTTTTAACTTGGGGACTGAACCTGGGACCTCACACAATTTGCAAGTGCTGTACCACTGGGCAGTACCCTCAGCCCACTTTTTATTTCTTATTTTGAGTCAGGATCTCATTAAGTTCATAGGCACGTGCTCCCCTGTCCAGCCATCAGTAGATTAGTCGCATACCTAAGTAGTTTCTCTGACCATATGTAGCTGATACTCTTCACACTGTGTCCATTTATCCATCCAAACAGGCAAGATGTCAGGCAGCTTGCAATGAAGACCTAGGTAGAACAAAAATTTGAGTCATTAAAAGGCTAATAAAGAATTAGAAGTTAAGAAATGATGCTAGCACCCAGTCTAAGTGTTTTTATTGAAATTTGTAGTAATTTTGTGTTTAAGAAAATATAATTTATGTATAGACAATTCCTAAAGGTAGTAAACAAAATACATCTGCCTTGGGGAGTTGTTGTTGTTGTTAGGTGCTGTCGAGTCGGTATCCGACTCATAGCGACCCTTATAGGGTTTTCAATGGCTGAGTGCTTCGGGATTGCCTTGGGAGTGGATTGCCAGGCCCTTCTCCCATTTTTGTGGTGCTGGGAATTGAACTCGGGGCCTCAGAGACTGCAGTGTAGTGCTCTACCAACTGAGCTAAATCCCAGCCCGCCTTGGGGAGTAAGTGGAGGATAAAACCCTGGTAGCATGGATGCATCCAGGTGTGTTTGGAATCATCATTAAATGAATGGTTCTTCAGGTGATCTGAAGAAGTCCATCTTTGATATATTTAGGTTTCACTTTTTGGTATCAGAATACATTATCAGAGTCTCTTTGCATATATACATGATAACAATGCTCATTTAGTGCATGTTTCCTTTTTTAAACTGTAAACTAGGATGAAAGGATACCAAACATCCTTGACTTTTATCCATCGTCAGCTCTTAGCTTTGAAGTCTCCAACATTGCTAATGTGAAAGTTAGATTCATACACCTAAGAGCTATTGGAGAGCTTACCATTCTGCACTAGAGATTTTGTTCCTTGTACTAGGCTGCCAGCCTCTTGAAGGCAGGAAACCATGCCATGCCTTGTGTCTCTCTTGTCTGCAGTGGATGTCCACATCAGTAGCTTAGTACACGCTTAACAGACAGTTGATGAATAGATCAATATATTTGCCTTATTTAGGTAAAGTTGCCTTCTTTTATATTCCTGAGATTTGGATTCATTGTTGTTGTTGTTGTTAGGTGCCATTGAGTCGGTATCCGACTCATATCGACCCTCATAGGGTTTTCAATGGCTGACTGTTTTGGGATTGCCTTGGGAGTAGATTGCCAGGGCCTTCTCCCATTTTTGTGGTGCTGGGAATTGAACTCAGGACCTCAGAGACTGCAGGGCAGCACTCTACCAACTGAGCTAAATCCCAGCCCTTGGATTCATTGAAGAGTATTTAAAGATATACTCTATTCTGTTTAGTAATTATCTTATTCCAGTTTCCAATCCACCATTGAAAACACTATGAATAGCAGAGAAGCACTGGCAGTAGTGTTTTGCCTGTTGTACTTAGGGTCACTTTGAGTCAGATACTGACGATGGCACCTAATTACAATTTTGTATTAATCTGAAAGACAAATGAGCCAGTTTACATAGGCTTCAGACTCTTTCTGGAAAACTACGTCTATCATCTTTAAGCTGCTTTATTGACTTCAGCCCAACATTATTTTGAGGCATCACAGGTTCTGCTAACAAAGACAGTGTGACAAATGTTGAAGCTCTGGCTCATACAAAATATGTTTATCTAAATATATTAATACCTTGTTGCATGTTAAGGTTTAAAGGAAACAAGCCTATATTCAAGTAGAAGGAACTCACCGTTTTCTTTCAACTTGCTGGAAGCTGCTTGCATGACAACAAATTTACAAAAATGAACTAAATGTTGAAACATGTACTTTTGATATGCTGTAAATTATTCTATTTCCTTTGTAAACAACCTTTTTTAACAAGGTAAATAGGACTTTGGGGGGTAATTGGTTTCTTTAAGACCAGTTCTATGTAGCATGGTCCAACTAGGATTAATATAATGTTGTATTTCAACATTTTTATGATGTTACTTGCTCCTTTTAGATGTTTTATGCCTTTTCCTTAGAATATATTTATAGAAAATTAGTGGATATAAATTGATTGTCTTTGAGCTTTGTTATTGTCACACTTACGACCTTTTGATTGCCAGTGGATGAGAATCAATGGCATAGTGTCGTCTTATTGAGATTTAAGAACATAGCCTTCTAGTATAATTACCTAGCTTTTCCATAGAGTATTGTGAAAGCTTTATTCTTATAATGCAGAAAGGCTGAAAGAATGGGTATTCCATATTGAAATGCCCAGAATTAATTTGATTTTATGTGTAGTAGAAACAATTGCCCTTAAAAGGAGTCACAAAAGACCTTTGTCACATGGGAAGAAAGTTTGTGGGTGCTGGAAAGGGTAGTTGAAGATTTAAGCTCTATAAATTGATCATGAGAAAATCTTAGAACCACTAACAATTTTAAATATTTGAAATCATCTTAATGGCTATACTTTATGCTAATGCAACACAATATTTGTTTTTAATTGATTCAGAATTTTATAACATTCTATTATAAGGTGAAAACACTTGCTTTTAAACAACAGCCAAGGCATACTGAAATCAAGATAAAGTACTATTTTTTTAAAGTAAGTCTTAAAAATTCTTTTAAAGTAAATGGTAGATTATTGGACATTAGTTGGTCTTTATTTGAATTTGGATATAAATTTTTTCTTAATATTAATTTAAAGTGGTTGTTACAACCAGAGGAAAACATCACTTTAGATGCAAGATTTAATCTGAAACACAGACGTCCTATTGATTCACTAGCACACTAGGATTTAGAAAACACAACCTTTTAAGGTAAATTTTGTGGAACTGGCAGTACACCCTGTGGTTTGGCAGTCTAGCCAGAAGGATGATACCATGCTGACTATATAACTACATCTTTGAACATTATTCTCAAGGGTGGCAAATGCAAAACAAAGTAATATCAACTGACACTTAATTCTGCAAGTTCCCTGCTGATTGGGGTATTCAGTGAAATGGAACTCTTCCTGACAGGAAGTCAGCCTATGAGTGTGGAGACATCTGAAAATGAAGTGTGTTTTAATTTGGCAACCTACTGTTTTACAACTGGTCTTTTAAATTTGGGATTAAGAAGAGAGTTAGGAATAGAGAGGAATGCACAAACGGGAATATCCTGAGCAGCATTTTTCTTTGGTTTTTAATATAAGTAAGAATACAGGACAGTGACTCTGCTTCTTAGTTGTTATTCCTTGGGTTTTGCTTGGTCCTTTTTTTCCTATTACTTTAAATCAAATCAGTCTCCTGAAGTTAAAGTATTACAGAAAGGCTAGAATAAAAGGAAAACCATATTCCCTTTGCTTAATGCCAGACCCTCTGATAACTTTTGAAAGGCTCAGGTATATTCTCATACTACAGATTTTTTCATAGTGTGTTCATGATATACTAACTCATTTTAGTCACTGTAATCAAAGTTAATGTTAGCCTTTCTACCTTCTTAGGATCCAGGTTTAAATCTTGCTCTCTTTAAAGTATTTATACTGTCTGATTCAGCTGGCTCTGACGTAAAATTGTTGTTTAGTACTATAGTACCTTAACATGTATAGTTCAAATATAATTTAGGAAGGAAAAGTTATTATATTAGTGATTAATAGTCCATCTATTGCAACTTTGGTTCAGTCTGTTTTTAGTCAAGCCATCATTTTATAATATGAAAGTTCAGAAGCATGTAAGCCGTGGTAAAAAAAAAAAAAAAAATGTGAAGTTTGAACTTTGACTTAGGCACAGTGAAATAATAATCAGAACCCTAAAGCTGGTTATTTGCTTTTCAAGTAGTAAATTCCTCTGCTGCTTAAAGTGGACCATGTAGAGGTAACTATTATTTCCATCAAGAAGGAAAAATGCCCTGGACAGGATTTTAAGATAAGGCTGAGGACAGGGAAATGCTGTGATGCTGGATTGATGTTGGATTTTGACTTTCTAATATTTTTCCATTCACTATTTTGTAATTGTGTAATCTTGGGTGAATTCACTTGTTTCATTTGCATGAGTGTCAGTTTCTTACTCAGTGATACGGCTTCATTAAGATCTCATTAGTTAGAGCTGGGCGCGGTCCTGCAGACCTGTAATCCCAGAAGTTTGGGAGGTGGAGGCAGGAGGATCGCAAGTTCGAGACCAGAGGCAGTCTGTGTAATTTAGTGAGACCATGTTTCAAAAAGTTAAAAAAAAAAGGGTGGGGGAGGCTGGGGATGCAGTTCAGTGGTACAGCACTTGCAAAGCATGCAAGCATGAGGCCCTGGGTTCCACTCCCAGTACCGTCAAAAAAAAAAAAAATCTTACTAGTTAATATACATAAATGTATGTAAAATTGCTCATAGAGCAAAGTAGGTTATAAAATTCTTAATGCAGGATCTTTTTATAAGCATACAAAATCCTTTTATATTCAATATTTTTGGTGCTTGTTTTCTCTTCATGAAATTAATTTGATTTTTCAGAGTTCACCTCACAAATTCAGTCCATCACTATTTTCCTTGTGTGTTTGATTATTATTTTTCTATTTTTTATATTTTTTTAATAGCTTTTTTCAGTTTATTCAATTTTCATCTTGAACCATAAATTATTAGACCTAGAAGAGATCTCACAGGTGGGCAGTTTTTGTTTTTCTTCTCCATGTAGATAAACCTCACGCACAACATTCATGTTACTCCACTGCCTCCCACAGATGGTTTCATGGTTTTCTGTTCTGGTTACAGTGACACCATTTCTTAGGAAACTCAACAAGTACAAGTAATATTGATGCCATCATAGGGGTCGCTATTCTAATGAGTGCTAGGCAAGTGGTCTATCATTGAGCTGCACCTCCAGCCCCTTTTCTATTTTTAATCTTGAGACAGGGTCTTGCTGAGTTAGGCAGGCTGCCTCTGGTTGGGTATTGGCAGTCCTCCTCTCCCAGCATGCACCCTGGTGCTCAGCTATAATGCATTTTCTTAACATGCTTCATGTGTTACCTATCGTTAAGAAATAGTTTTATCATAGTTAATATAATTCACTGATTGTCAACAATATTTCTGGCCAAATATATCATTGTTTTTAAAATTTGCTCAACTTTCTTCTTAACCTTTGTCCCTTGAGAATGGAGAATGGGCAAAAGGTGGTATCGCTGGAAAAAGCCCTCTGTAAAGAATCAGATTCCGACCAAGAGAGTAGATCTTTAGTCTCACCACAAAAATATAAGTACATGACGTGATGAACATATTAATTACCTTATTTAACCATTTACAGTATATACCTATGTGAAAGCAAAACATTGTACCTGTAAATATGTACCATTTTTTTTTTGTCCATTGTAACTTTGAGTGTCATCTTGGTGTGCAAATGATTTCAGATTTTGGAGCATTTTGGATTCCAGATTTTCAGATTAGGAATGCTCAGTTTGTATCACCATTTTAGTTATGCTGTAGCTTAAAGAATGGCTTACATTATGACATTTATCCATAACATGCCTTAGGACTTCTGCATTATGGTTGGTATCAGCTGATATCTCATTAAGAACATTGATAAATATTTCCAAACTATTACTATGTCGTTTTAGATTGATATGTCCTGTTCCTTTTCACCAGGAAAGTCATTAAACGTATTGTGGCTCTTGACAACTGTAAAAAGTTATAGTAATATGTAATGTATGTGTCTTAGATAGTGTAAGTTTAAAGAGACCAAGTTTTACAGGTTGATGTAGTATGAAGTTTAGGAAATTTTAGTCCTGAAGATATATCATTTCACATCATAAATGTAAAAAAACTATTTGTTCCTAATGAGTACTAACCAAATGTGATGTTATTTCAGTTGTTTTTTATTTGGAGTGAAATTTTGAGCACAAAATTAAAATCTTGTTTTATATTAACATTAACAAATTTTCCAATGATGCATAAGTATCAGTTTGCAGTGGTTAATGTTCAGAGTGGAAGACCCAGAATGGCTGAACAGCAGGAAGGTTTTCTGCTTTTAGTTAAAAACTGCTGTTTTCTATATGGCTTATTTACCACATGTTTAATTCTTAATGTTGTGTGCTGTGAGACTGGGCATGCAGAAGTCAGCAGACAGAGCTCTGGTTTTTACATCGAGAGCTATTACTCGCTGTAAAATAATAAAGGCACTCTTTTATTGGGTTACTTGTAATTAACTTCAGCACTAGGAATTCATATAAATCATTGGTAATCTGTTTTCTTTAGATTTTTATTCTTTTAAACTGGGTTTAATGTCCTTGCTTTCTGTTGTCTTTTTACATATGGATTGAGATTGTAATTGCGTTTTTGGTATTAGCTGTCAGAAACCAACATATATGTGGACTCGGAAATGATTGAGGCATGCTAATGAACTTTACATAACATTTTATAAAGATTTGTTGTTAGAGTATGTATTCAATAGTAATATTGTTTTGTTGTGAAACTTAATGATTTTTTTCTCAAGTTATAAAGCATCTAGACATCCAAAAAGCTAAAATGGCAGCAGTTATTAATTAGAAAATACTTATACATTTTATGTTTTTCAAAATCCTGATGAAGCAAAAGCATGCGATTTCTTTGAACTACTATTTGTCAACTTTTGGACATTCTTTTAATTTTAAACATTTGAGTCTTCATATATTTTCATATTTCATATTCATATCTGATAAACGCTATCATAAATATTGACTGATTTTTATGCTTATAACTTTTATGATTGTTTGTTTAAAATGAAATAAAAATTAAATAGAGGCAGGCACCTTTCAATGAAAAAAAACAGGACATTTCAAAAGAAACACATCTGTGTATGAAAGTCTAGCTGAGTTTAAGGTGACAGTGTATATTATCCCAAAGTAAATATTAGAAAACAAAAATTCAACCCTGATTATGAGTTCATTTGGAAAATGTTTATAATGGTCTATAGAAAGAATTCAGAGGTATGGGATAATTCTTGCACCTAATATTAAAATCTTGGCTTGATGATTATGAAGTGAATGCTAACTATATTGAGGTAGGAGATGCGAGATAGGAAGAAACCGTGCATCATGAAACTAGTATTTTAAAATATAATTCAGTTGGTAAATACTTTTTATTACACTGAGTACATTAGACGGCTTAGAAATCTTTTACACATAGTTAGCGATTTTATATAGTTTTAATGGAAGTCTTTCATGTCTCCCTCCAGCAGGCTCTAATGAACACTCCTTGTAATTTCAGTGCAGGCTTGAGATTCCCTAAAGACCTGACTTCAGGCCTCAAAGGGCAGCAGTTGCCATATGTCTGGAGAGCCAAACAGACTGACCATGTACTAACAGGGCACATTCATGGAGCTCCTGAGCTTGGAGCCCCAGTACAGTCTTAATGATGAGCATCTGTTGAGAGCTCATAGCTGGAAAGAGTTAGAGGAACTTTTGCCAACTTTGTGGAAATCAAGCTTTTGTGTTGATTAATGAAAGATATTAACTAAATTGACACAAGTTTGGAAGTTATTAGGAGGATTATTATTGGTTGAAAAATGTATTTTTACTAAAAAAGTTTAAAAACAGACTTTTAGAGGCTCTTGGCAATATATTATTTCATGGCCCTAAACACAACGCTGGGATTTAGCTCAGTGGGTAGAGTGCTGCACTGCAGTCTCTGAGGTCCTGAGTTCAATTCCCAGCAGCACAAAAATGGGAGGAGGACCTGGCAATCCAATCCCAAGGCAATCCCGAAACAGCCAGCCATTGGAAACCCTATGAGGGTCACTATGAGTCGGATACCGACTCGATGGCACCCAACAACAACAACAAACACAACAGCAAGAACCTTTTAAAAGTTACTTTCAAATAATTAAAAGTATATTAATAATAATTACATAATTTATTACATTATCTTAATCTTTTGGTGGGGCTGGGATTTAGCTCAGTTGGTAGAGCACTGCTCTGCAGTCTCTGAGGTCCTGAGTTTTATTCTCAGCCCGGCAAAAATGGGGGAAGGACGTGGCAATCCATTCCCAAGGCAATCCCGAAACAACCAGCCATTGAAAACCCTGTAAGGGTCACTATGAGTTGGACACGACTCGATGGCACCTAACAACAACAACAAACACAACAGCAAGAACCTTTTAAAAGTTACTTTCAAATAATTAAAAGTATATTAATAATAATTACATAATTTATTACATTATTTTAATCTTTTGATGGGGCTGAGATTTAGCTCAGTTGGTAGAGCACTGCTCTGCAGTCTCTGAGGTCCCAAGTTCAATTCCCAGCACCGCAAAAATGGGAGAAGGGTGTGGCAACCCTCTCCCAAGGCAATCCCGGAACAATCTGCCATTGAAAACCTTATGAGGTTTGCTATGAGTCGCACACGACTCGATGGCACCTAACAACAACAACAACAACAACAACAACAACAACAATCTTTTGGAGTTTAAACATAACCATTTTTTTCTTTAATTTTGAGATAGGGTCTTGCTATATTGTGCCTCTGGCCTTAAAGTCACTATCCTCCTGCCTCATCCTCCGAGGTAGATATGATTTGAGACTTATGTCAAGTTGCCCAGCTTCAAATATCTTTGTATCCTATATTTTGAACATCTTGTGAATCGTTACTTTCTTAATATTCAGTTCCTTACACGTGGTATCCAAATATCTTTAAATAGCAGTTATAAACTTGAGCTTTTTACTAATTAGATTTCAGTAAATTTTTTTCTCTTATTTTTAACTTTTTAGTTTCTTGAATATATTTTTATATACTCACTGAGCTATAATGTTTGTGTAAATTAGGGGTACATTTCAGACATACGACCATGTGTTCACCAAAAATAATTGAAACTGGAGCTGTCCAAAGGGCAATAATCTATTTTACTATTTCATCATCTAAAGAGATAATGGAGTAAAATGTTTCCTTTACAGTTAGGCTGTGTGTGCTCTTTGCTGGTTACTAGAGCTTATGTTAGATATGCTGTTGAGAGAGTGCTGACATAGAGTGAAAACACTGTTGAGAAGTTATTGATAGTTTACTGTGAGCACTTAAGATTATTATATCTTGACCATGAACAAGTTTTGCCTTGTTTTGACCTTGAGTTCTGGGTATATTGTGTTTCTCAGTTCTGTGTTAATACATTCCCTTCCTCATTTGATCTCTCCTCTGTGGCCTCCTCCTTTGACTCCTAATAGTATTTCTGTCTTTTTAGCATTTCTTTCTTTCTTTTTTTCCTTCCTGTGTTGTCTCTTTTCTCTTTTTTCCTCCCTCCCTCCCTGCCCCCCCCACCTACCTACCGACCTACCTCCCCCTTTCTTTTTCTTTCTGTGTTTCTTTCTTTCTTTTGTAGGTTAAACTACTGACTTTAGAATGAAACCAAATTCTTTTTTTTATTGGAAATTTTTAATGTAAAACCTAATGTGTTTCATTCTCACATGTATTTCATTGTGACATTTCCATATATGCATTTCATTGTACATTGCACACAGAACTTCTCCCTTACCCTCTTGTGCCCCTCCCCCCCACCAATGGCCTCCTTTCTCCTTGTATGTCTTTTTGTGGGGACATTTATCTATACACGTGCATCCTGATTATGATTTAAATCCAAACTTCTTTCTGTAGTGATCTTTTTACATTGTCGGCAGTATTACATGAATAATGTAGTCCGTTTGCATTATTGCCATCCTTATCATATTTCTGGTATTGTTATAATTATTTCCTGAACTATCAAAGTTGGCCTCTTTACTTTGAGGTCAGCCTCTCCCTCATTCCTTGCTCTGTGTCAACCCTCCCCTCCATCCTGTCTTCCCCATTATCTCTTCCTTTTGCTAGATCCCTTCCTCCTCCTTTCTGCTCCTTAAATTGTCCCTTCACTGCTAAGTTTACATGAGCTTTTTAGTATGTTCCACTTTATATATAGGATTTTGTCCTTCTTTTAAGTTTGATTTACCTCTTGCATATGACTGAGACCATGTGGTATTTCTCTTTTTGGGCTTGTATTTGTTCACTCAAGGTAATTTTCTCCAGTTCCATCCATTTTGTTGCAAATGACATTATTTCATTTTTTTGTGATTGCTGGATAGTATTCCATTGTGTATATGCACCATAATTTTTTTTTCTCCATTCTTCTGTTGATGGGTGCTTTGGTTGATTCCATATCCTTGCCATTGTGAAAAGTGCTGCATTGAACATGGAGATGCAGGTGTCTCTATGGTGTGATGACACATCTCTCTTTGGGTGTATTCCCAATAGTGGTATAGCTGGGACATATGGTAGATCTATTTTTAGTTTTCTGAGGTGCCTCCATATTGATTTCTGAAGTGGTTGCACCAATTTACATCTCCACCAGCAGTGTAAGAGTGTTCCCTTTTCTCCACAGTCTCGCCAGCATTTGTTGTTGTTTGCTTTGTAGACCTTGGCCATTCTTACTGGAGTAAGGTGGACTCATCTCCACCAGCAGTGTAAGAGTGTTCCCTTTTCTCCACAGTCTCGCCAGCATTTGTTGTTGTTTGCTTTGTAGACCTTGGCCACTCTTACTGGAGTAAGGTGGAATCCCAGAGTTGTTTTGATTTGCATTTCCCTAGTGGCTAGGGATATTGAACATCTTTTCATGTGCTTCATGGCCTTATGAGCTGCTTCATTTGAGAACTGTCTGTTCAGTTCCTTTGCCCATTTGTGTATTGGTTTATTTGTTTTCTTGGGTATTGCTTTCTTGAGTTCTTTATAAATTCTGGAAATTAGTCCTCTGTTGTATAGGATATGAAGATATTTTCCCATTCAGTAGGGACTTACTTGACTCTGTTGTTTCCTTTGGTGCACAGAAGCTTTTTTATTTCAACACAGACATCCCAATTTCTAGAGATGTCTGAATCAGAATTCAGAGTTTTGATTAGTAGTATGCTAAGAGAAATCAAAACTAACATCGCCAGTACCCTTGAAATCCTTGAACAGAAGGTATCTCATCTGGAGTCTGTACTCTCCTCGCAGGTAGACATAATCAGGAAAAACCAAGCGGCAATCCTTGACATTCAAGGAAAGCTGAACGAATTAAACTCTGCAAAAGGATCCTCATCATTGAGACTGGATGAGATTGAGCAATGAATATCAGATTAGGAGGAGTAAATAAATACAAGATATAAAGTATACATAATCCCAATTGGAAAAATTGATGAAACAATATAAGACAGATTTCCAAAAGGCTTCAGACAGAATGAAAAAACAAAACTTAAGAATTCAGGGTGTCCCTGAAGGAGAAGGTCCACCATAGGATTAGGAAATCTATTTTATGACATCCTCAAGGAAAATTTTTCAGAGATAATCCAGGATCTGGATACATACACAACTGTAACATTCAGGACCTTACCCAGAATAGACCAAAACAAATCCTCCCCATGACATATTATTGTACCAATGCTTACGTTGGACACCAGAGAAGAAATTTTGAAAGCAGCCAGGGAAAAAACTCCAACTAACATATAAAGGAAAACCCATTAAAATAACTGCAGACTTTTCCACATCAACATTGAAAGCTAGAAAGGCCTGGACACATATAATTCACATTCTGAAAAAGAACAACTTCCAACCAAGCATACAATACCCAGCAAAGTTGTCTTTGAAAATAGATGAGGAATATAAGACATTCCATGATACTGACATATTCAAATGATTTGCAACCAGCAAACCAGCTTTACAGAGAATCCTCAATCAGTTAACCACATATAGGTGAGATAAGACAACCCTACATTGAAGATCACACAGATTGAAAGCATGTGTCTATGCAAATGGAAGACAAAAATGAGCAGGAATAGTTGTGTTTATAGTAGATAAAATAGAATTGAAGTAAACTATAAAAAGATAACAAGAATGTCACTAAAGATGAAAAAATCAGTTCAACAGGAGGATAGAACAATTGTATGTATAGATACCTAATGCAAGAGCACCCCATTTTATACAGTCAAGCTGATTGGGTCTAAAGGGAGCGTTAAACTGCAATTACAGTAACAGTGGGGGACTTCCACACCACAGTTGTTCGGTGGACAGTTCATGCAGAAAGTCAGCAAAAAGACTTCAGAACATTTCATGGAATAGCTATGGAATACACATTTTCTCACCAGCACATGGCCAGTTCTCTAGGCCACAAGATAAGTCTCAATAAACTTAAGAAATTATTTAATTATCTGTCTTCTCTGGCCACAGGGAACAAAATTAGAAATCAACAAGCAGAACTGTGAAAACCATAAAAATGTATAGAAGTTAAACATGCTCTTGTATGATGAGTGGGTCAAAAAATGAGAGGGAAATTTAAAAGTTTCTGGAAACAAATGAAAATGGAAGCACAATACACCAAAACCAATGTAATACAGCAAAAGAGGTAAGTTTGTAGCAATAAGCATATGCATAAAAAAAAGGAAAATCTCAGTCTAATGAAACTCAACTGGAGAAACAACAACAAATCAAACTCAAAATAAGGAAAGAAATAACAATAGGGAAAAATTAAATGAAGTAGAGATAGAAAATCAACAAAATGAAGAGTTGATTTTTCAAAAAGAAAGAAAATCAACAAACCTTTAGCTAGGCTAAGGTGGTGGTGGTTGTTAGGTGACATCAAATCGGGTCTGATTCATAGAGACCTTCTATACAACAGAAGAAAATACTTCTCGATTCTGGGCCAGGCACATCATTGTTTTTATGTTTAAGCTCATTGTTGCAGACATTATGTCAATCCATGTCGTTGAGGGTCTTCATAGTTTTCATTGACCAGCCACTCTCCCAACCATGATGTCCTTCTCCAGGGATAGGTCCCTTCTGATTACATGTCCAAAATGTCTAAGATGCAATCTAGCTATCTTTGCTTACAAAGAGCACTCTGGTTGCACTTCTTCTAGGACAAAACTGTTGGTTCTTTTGACAGTCCATGGTATATTCAGTATTTGTCCCCAGCACCATAAATTAAAAGCATCAATTCTTCTCCTGTTTCCTATAATCAGTGTCTGGCTTTCACAAGGATATGATGCCACTGAAAATACCCTGGCGTGAGTCATGTGCGTCTTCATCTTTAATGTGACATTTTTACTTTTCAACACTTTAAACAGGTCTTTTGTAAGCAGTGTTTCTTTGTTCTGTTTAATTGGCTGCCTCCTAGTTCCTGTACAGATTCCTCTTGAATGCAGTTAAGTGCTCTGGTATACCCATTCTTTGCAATGTTATCCATAATTTGTTATGATTCACACAGTTAAATACCTTTGCATAATCAATAAAACATAGCCAAAACCAGGAAATATAAGAAAGATGTCTAATAACCATTTGACATCAGTACCAATCCACTGAAAAGCACCCTTGAAAAGAGAAGAGATGAACACTGATGGGAAGATTCTCAACTGAATACCATACTAAATCCAACAGCACACTAAAAACATGATACACTATGAGCAAGTAAAATTTATCATAGTGATGCAAGGGTAGTTCGAAGTGTACAAATCAGTAAATATATCACACTAACAGAAGGGAGGAGCAGACTCACTGTCCTCTCAACAAATGAAAAGACACTCAATAACATTCAATGGCCCTCGTGATAAAAGCCCTCAAGAAGTAAGTATACAAGGAGTACCCCTCAACACAATGGAGGTAATGTATCACAGACTCATGGCTAGCATTATACTGAAAAAGCTGACAAATGTGGAATGAGTGAAAGCTGTCTCTTTTCCTTGTTCTTATTCAACATAATAGTAGAAGTCTTAGCCAGAGCAATTAGACAAGAGAAAGAAATAAAGGATACCCAAATAGAAAAAGAGAAAGTCAAATTATTTCTGTTTGCAAATGATACGATTTTATGTACACAAAACTCCATCCAAAAATTCTGAGAACTGGTAAATTCAATGTTGCTTGATAAAAAATCAGCATACATAAATCAGTAGCACTTTTATGCTACTTAATGAACTTACTGAAAAAGAAACCAAGAAAGCAATCCCATTCACAATAGCAAAAAAAAAAAAAAAAAGGGGGGGGGGGAGCAGAAAATAAAGCAGAAAGTCCACCTAGTAATAAATTTAACCATGGAAATAAAAGATTTCTACAATGAAAATTATGAACACTGATGAAAAAATTGAAGAGGATGCCTAAACTTGAAAACACATTATTGGACTAGTTTATATTAAATTATTTGTACTACCCAAAATGATTTCCATATTATAGGCATTATTCACAGAAATAGAAGAAACAATCCTAAACTGGTAGATAACCTCAAAAGACCCCAATTAACATGATCGTTCTTGAGTAAAAAGAACAAAGCTGGAGACTGAACAATCCCTGACTTCAAAATATACTACAAATCTGTTACAGTCAAAGCAGCATAGTTTTGGTACAAACACCAACACACAGACTAATGAAACAGAATAGAAAACACATAAATAATTCCGCACATTTACAGCGTGGTTTTTTTTTTTTTTTGTATTGGAGTTTGAACTCAGGGCCTGGCGCTTGCCTGCTTTGCAAGTGCTGTACCATTGAGCTGCACCATCAGCCCATTTTTTTGCTTTTTGAGACAGGGTCTTCCTAAATTACGCAGACTGCTTCTGGTCCCAAGCTTGTGATCCTCCTGCCTCTGTCTCCCAAGTCACTAGGATTACAGGTGTGTGCCACTGTGCCCAGCTGTTTTTTTTCCCCCAACACTGGGAATTGAGGTCAGGGCAATTGTGTGTCTAAGCAGCACTGCACCACTAAGCTGGACCCCCAGAGTCCCTTTTGTAAAAATGTTTTATTTTGAGATGGTACCTCTCAAAGTTGTGCAGGCTTCCTCCTGCCATGAACTTGAGGTCTTTTTGTCTCTACCTGCTGAGTATGGACCAAGAGGCAGTCATTGGAACAGAATAAGAAAACACTGCCTGGTTTAAAGTCAAGAAAGGTGTGTCAGGGCTGTATCCTTTCATCCTATCTCTTCAGTTTCTATGCTGAGCAAATAATCCAAGAAGCTGGACTTTATGAAGAAGAATGCAGCATCATGGTTGGAGGAAAACTCATTAACAACCTACATTATGAAGATAACATAACTTTACTTGCAAGTGAAGAGGATTTAAAACATTTACCGATGAAGATCAGAGAATACAGCCTTCAGTATGAATTGTGCCTCAACATCAACAAAACAAAAATCCTTATAACTGGGTTAGCATGTTACTTCATGATAAATGGAGAAAAGATTGAGGTTGTCCAAGATTTTCCTTTATTTGTTTCTACGATTAATAACCATGGAAGCAGCATTCCAGAAATGAAAAGACATTGCGTTGGGCAAAGGTGTTGCAAAAAACCTCTTCCAAGTGTTGAAAAGTAAAGATTTCATGAAAGATGAAGGTATGCTTGACTCATGGCATGGTATTTTCCATTGCATCATATGGTTGTGAAAGTTGGAAATTGAGATAGGAGAGAAATTGATGCTGAACGTTGAATAAGGGGGACAGGAGAAGAATTGATGCTTTTGAATTATGGTACTGGAGATGAATATTGAATATAGCATGGACTCCCCAAAGAACCAACAGATCTGTTATAGAAGTGCAACTAGAGTGCTCCTTGGAATCAAGGATGGCTAGACTGCATCATAGATATTTTGGACCTGTCAGGGGAGATCAATCTCTGGAGAAGGACATCATGTTTGGGAGAGTGGCAGATTGGTGAAAAAAGGAAGTCCCTCAACTAGATGGATTGACACAGTGACTGTAACAATGGGCTTAAGCATAAAAAAGGTCATATGCCTGCCTTAGGGAGTATTTCATTCTGTTGTGTGTCAGTCACTGTGAGTCTGACCCCACTCAGTGGCACCTAACAGCAGCAGCAGCTGAGTATGGAGATGATAGGTGTGTGCCAGGGTGCCCACCTCAGTCAGCTGATTTGTAACCAAGGCACTAAAACATATTGGAGAAGAGACAGTTTTGTCAAGAAGTGCTGGCAGCAAAACTAGATATTCATTTGCAGATGAATAAAAGTAGAGCTCTCTCTTTCATTGTGTCCAAAACTCTACTCAAAATTGATCAAATACCTAAATACAGTACCCAAATCTGTGAAGCTGCTAGAAGAAAACATGGGAGAAACATTTAACATGTCTGTATTGGTAATGAGCTTTTAGAGAAGATTCTGAAAGCCCAGACAACAAAAGGAAAGATAGGTATGATTGTAACACACTGCGAAGCATCTGCACAGCAGAGGAGACCACCTTCAGAATGAGAGAGAATATATGTAAACTGTGCTGGATGAATATCCAGACTACACAAGGAACTATAAGTACCACAACTGCAGTAACAATCATACAAAGCCCATACCAGCAAAAAATAATCCAGTGAAAAACTGCACAACTGATCTGAATACATGTATGCCAGAAGACTTACAGATTGCCAGTAAATGTATGCAAAAGTGCTCAGCATTATTAATCATGAAGGAAATGCAAACCACAGGACTAAAAGGCAGTATAGAGATAGTATGTTAAGTGCTGTCAAGTGGGGACCGAGTCATAGTGACCTTGTGTACAGTAGATGAAACACTACCTGACACTGTGCCATGTGCAGCACTATTGTCAGTGCTTCTCTGCTATTCATAGAATTCTCAGTGGCTGATTGTTTTTTGGGAGGGGGTTGCCAGGTCCTTTTCCCAAGCCTACAGCACCCGGTGTTTCTAGGTGGTCTCCCATCCAAATACTAACCAGACTGGACCTTGCTTAGTTTTCAAGATCTGACTGGATTGGTTGCCATGATGGTACAGCTGCAGGCAGAGATAATATAGACTAGCAGAAGAATAGATCACCGCATTCAGTGTTATTTAAAATCGATGGCTTGACCAAATAAAATGGCGGTAGAATGGGTTATATTGAATGAACCTAGTCAAACTGACATGAGTTTATCTACTGTAGAGCATGTTACTATTTAGGAATTATTTCTAAAATTTTAGAAGCCAGCTGCTATGTGGCAGGCCTGTAATTGCAGCAACCTGGGGAGGCTGAGGCAGAAGGATTGTGAACTTGAGGCCAGAGATAACCTGTGAAACTGAGACCCTGTCTTAAAATGAAAATTTTTCAAAAAAGGGCTAGGTATGCTGCTGAGTGTTAGAGCACTTGAGTAACGTGTAAGGCCTTGGGCTCAACTCCCCAGGTAGTGAAAAACAAATTCATGTATTATCTACAAAATTTTAAAACATTCAGATTATTGAATTTATAGAACAGTATGAAGTTCATCTGTAAGTAAGTTAGAATTCTATTAAAATAAAAGAGTAACTATTCAGTACATTAATCGGTGTATTTTTCTCCATATTTATCTGTAGAGGGTAGGGGGGAAATAGCTTGAATGTTATTAGTGAAGTCTTAAGTTTTTTTCTAACAACAAAGGAAAACTTTCCACCACCTAAAACACATATTTCAAATTTGGTGGGATTCTGTTGAGTAGATTTCACTAATACGTATGCATTATCTTTGTTACTGTTGCATGACTTAAGAGCATTTGTAAGCTAAGGTTATGTTTTAGTAAAAATTGAGTAGTCGACAATTATAGCCTTAGGAAGTGATAATCAATTAAATACAGCTTAGGAACAGGTATGAAATTATTGACTCTGTTGTTTTTCGAGTCCTTCCTTTCCAAAGTGCTGAAATGTGTTTTGAAATTACTTAGTTGCATTAGTGGTTAGATTTGATGCTCTTAGTGTGTTTTCGTGAGTACCTCTGGGGAAAGGATAACCAAGACCTTTAAATGGACTCTGCATTTTGTATCACTATATAATTATAAGTACTGTGATGAAATATTGAAATGATCATGAAAGATGATGACCATTAAGCTTTTCTTTCAACTATTAAAACTCACTAAAGGTTGTATTGAGTTGTGGTTTATGAAATTGTTTAGACTAACGCCTTCTTTGATAATTGTTTCTAAAGTGAAGAAAAATGCATTCGGATAGGATGATTAATGAATATTCTTTTAGTTTTTGGCAACTTCCACCAATTACTGTAAAGAATGCTTTATTGTGGAGAAAACCTGTTGACTTGGACAACATCTGGATTATCAAAAAAATTGAAAAATTATATTCTAATGGGCCTCAGATTTTTCTTATGTACATTATTTATTCTTATCAGTATGCGCTTATATACTCGGTATTTGGTATTTTATTAAGTGTTAACAATAGTTAGGAGTGGAATATAGAGAAATAAAAATACCCACAGGTATCTTTGAGGAGTATGGTATTATTCTAGTGAGAGCCGAAAGTGTAAGAATTATATTTTCACTTAATTTCTCATTTTACCCATTTTTTTCTAGTGAAAAGTAGTAAACTATTTTTTATTGTAGGTTATTGTATAGTAATTACTGAAAGTTAAAGATTTCTAGATGATCATTAGGTAAACAAGAATGGAGTGGGTGATAAATTTGAATTTCTGAACTTCTATAAATAATTGTACTTCTCCATTTTCCATTCATTTTATCTTCAATTTGAAAGAAAAAATAGTATTGTATGTTTACATACCTCATTGTTTAGGTCATAAATGTAATATTTTATATGATGAAGGTTTTATGGTTATACAGTAGTAGCCTTAACTAGATTTTAGTCTAACCTCAATGATGACATTCAAAATCTTTGTGGAATGTAAATGGCACATTTTATGCTTTTATCTGGAAGTAAAAACTCATGCACATAATGAAAGTAATATCAAAATGAGGTTTACCTGTCTATTTAAAATATTTGTCTTTCAGTACATTTCTGTTTTATCCATGTGGACTTTTGAGTTTTGTCTGAATTGTATAATAAAAATAACCTCCAATTAGTTTTGGATCACAAAAAATGGATTTCAGAAAAATAGTACTAGTAAATACTTTTGATTTTTAAAACAGACTTTATTTTTAGAGTGGTTTTAGGTTCGCAGTAAAATTTAACAGAAAGCATGGAAAATCCCATATACTTTCTTTCCTTATACATGTTTATGCGCTTACTTTTCTTCTACAGTCGATCATTTTTTAGTGCTGAATATTAGTCCATTGTCTGGTTATACAACCTTTTTTTTATTTATCTGTTTGCTTTCTGAAGGATATCTTGGTTGCTTCCAGGTTTTGGCTTTTATGAATAAAGCTGCTATAGTTTTTTGTACATATGTTGCTACTACTTTCTTCTCTTTGTTTTGGGTGATAACGTCTTTTTTACTAAAACAAATAAAAACATCTTTCTGTTCTTGACCTTTTTTGCTGCCTTCTTACCTGACTCCTGACTATTTCATTTAAGTTAGGGTATAATGGTATAAGACAAAAAAGACAAGATAAATGTTGAAAGGCGTATTTAGTTTATGCTACAGCAAGTTGTTGTTTACATGTTTAACGTAGTTTTCTGTATCAGTCTTTGTGTATTCATAGGGCTATGTTGAGTAGGCAGCTTATTTTACACACCTTTCCTTTAAGAATTAAGGTATGAAACTGATATAGATGTTTTTCATTGTTATTGTTTAAAAAAAAACCAAGTGAAATTTCCTCAGCCCTTTTTTGCTATTTGTTTTAGGAGTGGCAGAATTCTATTCAGAAGAATGCAGGACTTGCTTTTATTGAACTTGTCAACGAAGGAAGGTAATTATTTTATATCCATTGCCATTTTCCTTAAAAAATCTTATTGTGTTTTTCCTAAACAAGCTGATGTTTTGGGGTTCTGTATTTGTTTTTGCAGTGAGTAACATGAGGGCTGTTACATACTGATAATTACAAATATCAACATTTAGCTTTTTGTCATTTTCTTCCTGGTTGCATGCGTACTGATAAGGTTCTGGTCTTTATTTGTGAGTAATTGGGGCTGAGTTTCATAAGCATAACCTGATGATTCGGTTTGCAGTATAAGGAAGAGCCATATTTCTTTGCACTTCTTCTAAAGTCGTATTAAGTTTTCAAAGCCAGCAATTAGCCAGAGATTGTCTCTGTTACGTCATAGTCTGGCCATAAGGAGGACTGGAGCAGGTTTTGGGTTGCTGAGGTGATGAACAAGGGAGAGGAGGCACTAAGTAGAAATGGTCTCGACTTCAAAGAAAGAATGTTTAGTGGTAAGAAAGAGAAGCAGAGAAAAGTACAGAGAAAAAAGGGAAGATACAAAGTTAAGAGAGTAAAAGATTTACAACGTAAAAGTAAATTGATAAAACGAAAATGATGAGTTGGCCACTTTGTGTCTGTTTTGTTGGAGGTGATTTTGCATTAATGGAATACAAAACAAGAATATAGATTAAAAATAGAAATGTCCTTGGAAATAGTTTCCTGAGCAAAGGTGTTGTGTCAGAAGTATTTATCTGTGGTATTGTGGCGAGTAGTTTTGGACTGATCCTATCACAGTGGTGACTGTCTGAACTAGTGACTAGGAATCCAGGCTCTCCCCATGTTGTCAAAAAGGACGTAGGTCGCTGTATTTGATCATAGATACTACAACATTTTTTTCACTCAGAAGTAATTACAGGTGCTCACGATAGTATAAGAATCAAGTAAATAAGCCTACTGTTGTAATGCCATATGTTAATTCTGATGGAAGTATGTAAATGGAGGCTATTAAGAGAGCACAGAGAAAAGGGTTCCCAGTCTCTTATGGAAGAGTTCGGTAAAACATATCAGAGGACATGATTCTTGAGATGCTTTTTTAAGGATTCATACGATTGGTCACACAGATAGTAGAAAAGTGAGGGTAATAGATAAATTGGAGGATATTTGTGTAGAAAACATTGGAAAAAGAGGGACCAGAATATTCGAAGCGATTGTGATGTGTAGAAGTGTCTAGAATATTCCAGTAGGGGGCCGTGGGAGTGTGAGTCCACCTTTTCCTACATGCACCGTGATATGGGGATGTGCTGTTGCATAGAATTAGGTGTCTAGATCACAAAATACCCAGTGTAGCATATGTGGACTTTTATGTAGGTGCAATAGAAAGCGTTGGCAGATTGTATGCAAGAGTGTTACTATATTTGGGTAGTAGAAGAATAACTGACAGAAATATTTAGGATTGGTTGAAGAGGAGGAGACACAGTTGAAATAAAAAATAGCCCCAGCCAGGCTACTAAAATAATCTATATGAGAAATAGAACTGAAATTAATATAGAGTCTGGCAAGTGGTAGATGATCAATAAATATTTCGCAGTGAAGGCACAACTAATATTTTAGTCTTGTTGTTGTTGTTAGGTGCCATTGAGTTGTGCCCGACTCATAGTAAAAAAAATTAAAGGACTTATTAATCAAAATATAGTGCTTTGGATGAATCGTAACACTGAGCATTTGGATGGTGTTAAAGGTCGTATCCTCACGCGTCTGTCAGCTTGTGGTGCTGCAGGGGCTTACATGTTGCTGTGATGCTGAAAGCTGTGCCACTGGTATCTCAGATATCAGCAGGGCCACTCATGGTGGACAGGGTTCAGCTGAGCTCCCAGACCAACACAGACTTGGAAGAAGGACCTAAGGGCCACCTGGAATTATTCTTGATGATGAGGATGCAGCAGAACACAAAACAGATAAAGATGCTTTTTAAAGGATCTAGGTGCTAACAGTCATTAGTATTTTATGAACAATAAAGAGAATAAGAAGTGACTTACATGGTATGTGAACAGTGGTGAGTACTGTAGGAAACAAAGGTGTGCACCAAGGTAAGAGTTGCTTTGGGGAGAGTTTTGAAGGAAATGTAAAGGATTGGCATGGTTTGTAGTTTAAATACAGCGGCCAGCTGAGGGGTCATTGAAAAGGTGACCTTGGAGCAAGCTCTGGAAGTATACAAGGGACCCATACAGGCATCTAGGGAAAATTATTCCAGGTCCAGGGAAGAGCTACAGGTGTACAGGTGAGAACTTTCTTGGTATATCTGAGAATGAGGTCAATATAGCAGGAACAGAGGGATCACAGTGGAGAAAAGTAGGAAATGGAAGCCCGAGGGGTAATGTAGGGCAAGAGTTTTTGTAGAGCCTTTGAAATTTATTTTGTGGGAAAGGCGATCATTGCAGGCTTTTGAGGGAACACAATCTCTTAGGTCTTAAAAGGATCACTATGGATAATGCATATAGGAATTGCAGGATATTAGCTCAGAGGTCAGTGAGAGGGGCATTGTAATAATCCTAGTTAAACATGATGATGACTTAGAGTGTAGCACTAGAAAAGGTCACATAGGCTAGGCTTAAAGATACATTTTGAAGATCCAGCTGGTAAGGTTTACTGATGGATTGGTGGTGGACTGAGAGGGAAAGCTGGGCATCAAGTATTAGGCCAAGATTTTTGCCCTGCATAGCTGAAAGGGTGGTGTTTCCATCAAACAGGTTGAGAAGGCTATGGATAAAGTAGTTATTGTGGAAGCCCAGGAATTCAGTTGTGGAAATAATGATTTTGAATTCACTAGTGGATGTCCAAGTCAAGATGTTCAATAGGCAGTGACTAGTTATATCTTTAGACCTGAGATTTAAATTTAGGTGTTGTCAGCACATACACAGTATTTACAGACCAGGTGAATTCATTAAGTTGGTAGGGTGATGATGGAATATTGACCACTGGCTTGAACGACATAAAAGTTGTTTCTGACTGAGTTTTGGAAAAGCAGTGTGGAGAGAGCCCGTTTGCTATGGATGAGGACAGAATATGAGGTTGGGAAGAGAGGAATTTTGAGGCAGTAAATATGAGCTATTCCTTAGGGAAGTTTTGCTACAAAGTGAAGCAAAAACAAAACCAAAACCAGCAAAACTCCCCAAAAGAGTGGCAGCTTGTGGGTAAAATGGAGCCTAAGGAAAGTTTGAAAAATGACAGGCAGGCAATGTGAGCTGATGGCGATGGGAACGAGCACTCAGGGAGTGGGGAGACTGCTGTCCGAGAAGGGGAATGATTTCTGCAGTGACAGAGCAAGAGAATTTGTTCACAGATGAAAGGGTGGCTTAGTGTACAGCACAGACAAATGGGGACACATTTTAGGTAATCTGTGAGGCTGGGAAGTAAATATGGAAGTATGGGGAGAGATTGATTTGAAAAGATTTAGATTTGCCATAGGAGTATGAGAAAGAGAATGACAAGAAGGGCAAACTTTGATGTAGGAGAGTGATTGTAATCATCGACTACAGACATATGTTCATTAACCACCATTTCCCGTTTGCCCCTTCTGCCTGCCACTGATCTTTAGGGTTTCCTCTTCTGCATGTTTCATATGAATGCACATGATACAGTCTTTTGTGACTGGCTTTGCATTAGTTGGCTTCACATTTCTGCAGTTGACTTTATACAGAAGGTTTATTTAAGTTCACAATTGGTCTAGTTTCATAGTCCAGACAGCATTGGTGCAGGCTTGGTGAGGAATGCTCTTGACTGCCTTACCTCACAGCAGCAGGGCAAGTGCTCAGCTCTCAAGCCAGAAGGCAGAGAGACACAGGCTGAGGGGGTTCTCCAGTCCTGCTGAGCACACACCCTCTGTGACTTGAGGACTTTGCACAAAGTCTCACCTATTACCTACCACCACCCTGGGGACAAGGTTCCCCTTTGGGGAACACTCATCTGAACCATGTTGCTGTGTTAGGTGCCAGATCTGACTCATAGCAACCACCTTAAAGGGTTTTCCATGACTGATTGTTTTGAAAGTGGGCTGCCGGGTCCTTCTCCCATTTTTCTGTAGTGCTGGGGATTGAACCCAGGGTCTCAGCACAGAGCAGCGCTCTACCAACTTATCTAAATAGCTGGCTCATTTTTTTTACATGTTATTTTTCAAGGTTATGCCTGTTGCTTCACGTTCCAGAACTGTATTCCTTTTTATCACTGAATGATATTTTATGGGTATATATCATATTTTACTTAAATAAGATGATGGTTATCTCAGCTATTTCTGTTTTTTGTCTGCTATGAATAGTTTTACTTTTTAAAATTTTGAGTCAGGGTCTCGGTAAGTTATGCAGGCTGCCTCCACCTTCTGAGTCACTGGGATTAACAGACATGCACCACTGCACCCCAGCAGGACCAAATTTCCTTATTCTACATTAGTATTTCGGAGATGGTCATATAGTAAGCAGCTTTGGGAGTAGAAATAGTATCTCCACGTAGAGCAGTCAGCTGGGTTGTTTGCCATCTAGTATAATAATGGTAACGCCTCTCTCTTAGTTAAGGTCACCAAGGCCTGTGTGTGTTGGAGCTTTATGGCCATTAAAAAAAATGCAATATCCTGAGCGCTGGGTCCCTCCTCTGCAATACATTTCATTGCATATCCAGGTGTCTTCTGAACCTGTGTTACCCTGTGAGTACCGGGGCTTGAAGGTAATGCCCCAAATGCTGATACCCTGGCTACTGCTATTGTGAAAAAAATAAACTGCCTTTTATCCCTGACATAAGATTCTCATGTGTTCTGTGAGCAGCCACAACTCTGTGCAGGCTAACCTGTTAGTTTACAAGGAGATTGTCACGGTGTGCAAAGTAGATTAAGAACCCTTCACAGTTCTCGGCAGTGCTTATCGTGCTTGAAACTCCAGAGCTTCTGGGAGCTACAGATAAGTGTTTTCATAAAAAATAGAAAATTTTCAGACATGATCCATCCATCCATCCATCCATCCATCCTTGCTTCCTTCCTTCCTTCCTCCCTCCCTCCCTCTCTCCCTTCTTTCCTTTCATCCATCCATTCTTACTTATCTTTCCTCTACATCTGCCTCTCCATTATACAGGTTGTACCATGTGGTGTCCTACAAGTCTCTGAGACATTGTTCTGTTTTCTTCAGTCTTTGTTTCTCTGTCTTCTTCAGTTATATAAATCCTATTTCTATGTTTTTAAGGTCACCAATTCTTTCTTATGCCTCCTCTAATTTGCTGGCAAATCTACCTACCTTTTTTTTTGCTATTGTCTTTTTAAACAACAGAAATTCTATTTGGATTATTTTTAGTAGATTCTTATTCATTTGTAGTCCTTATTTGTGAAGTCATTGTCATTATGTTTTCCTTTTATTTTTAAAGTGTGGTTGCCTTCGATCCTCTGAACATATTTATAATATTGTCTTCAAGTATATGTCTGCTAAATCCAGTTCTTACTAAATCTGCTAAATCTGTTCTTACTCAGAGATAGTTTTTCTTGACTGTTTTATCAATGAGGTATATTTTCTTGTTTTTTTTTTCAGATGTCTTGTAGGGTTTTTTGTTTTGTTTTTTAAAGAAGACTAGTGATTTTTCATTCTAATTTTCTTTCTTTTTTCTTGTTTTTATTGCTGATTTTGTTTGGAGATTTAAATTTTATTGTTTATTGACATACAATAACTGTACATTTTTGTGGGGTAAATGTCATGTTTTGGTACATTTGCACATAGTGTATTGATTAACTCAAGATATTTAGGTTATCCACCATATCAAATATTTATCATTCTTTTACTGACCATTGAGCATCCTTTCTTCTGGCTATTTTGAATTATCCAGTATTTATAGTTGTGACCACCCTTCTGTGCAGTAGAACACCAGAACTTTTTCTTCCTGTCTGGTTGTATTTGTTGATTTTTAAAAGCACATTACCTGGGCTTACTTTGCAGAATTTGCTAGTCACTTGGCCTGTGGCTATTAAAGGCATTGCTGATATTTATTTTTAAAAATTTTAAGAAGGTTTTTTTGGCCTTTGGGTTTTAGGGGTACTCTCCTGTTTCCACAGATGAGAGGTCAGCCAGGCATCAGATGTCTTGCGGATCTGCCCTGGATATGATGAATAAATTCAGGTTTTTGGCCATTTCACCTGACCTGCTCTCTTTCCCTTTGGACTTTCTCATAGGAAGACTGGGTGTGTTCAGGGGCCCCACTAGGCACGGATGTGTGGACTTGTGAAGCCTCAGTGGCTGTCTTCGGGTCTCCCTCTTCAGTATCTGCCTTGTTCTTAGGTGTCTTGATCACCCTGTTTGTCACTGTCCTCTCAGTCCTGGAGAGGGCTGTGGGCTTCCACATCTTCACTTGGAGAGGGCTGTGGGCCACTGTTCTCTGCTTTCTCTTCCTGGTCGCATCTGCCATCTCTGCAGCGAAGGTGCTGGTTTTCATGACCACACACAGCCTAGTGCAGCTGCTGCACCTTTGTCTGGGGATGGAGGTGGGGGTATTCTCAGACAGGATTGCCAGGCTCCATCTGTCATGTGCAAAGGTTGAAAGATACTTGTTGGTCATACTGCTGTTAATTTTGTTCTTTGCCCTCGGTTCCCTCTCAGAACTGATTGTTATTATCCAGTTCTAACCTTTTGTTTTTTTGAAGAGGCTTTGTTGACCTCTTTATTTCGTCATAGCTGAAAGCCCATCCCCAGGTCTTTACCTATCTGGTTCCTTTTAATTTAAATCTTGGTTCAGATGTCACTCCAGAGAAGTTTTCCTGGAAACTTGTTATCCAGGTCATTTTTACCTCATTTCTTAAAAGGTTTTTTCCTCATATCACTTACTCCTCTCTTGTTTATCTTTATTTCCTATTTCTGCCTGTCAAATGTGTGCTGTTCTAAGAACAGTCCTCCTGTCTCTTATTTATGGCTGAATCTCCGCTTCCTAAAGTAGTGCCTGGCAAATTGAGTCAATGTTGTTGTTGTTATTAGGTGCCGTCGAGTCGGTATCTGACTCATAGCGACCCTCTGTACAACAGGGGAAACACTATTGTCAGTGCTTCTCTGCTGTTCATAGGGTTTTCAATGGCAGATCGATTTTTGGGAGGGGGTTGCCAGGTACTTCTCCCAAGCCTACAGCTTCTGGTGTTCCCAGGCGGTCTCCCATCCAGGTACTAACCAGGCCCGACCCTGCTTAGCTTCCGAGATCTGACGGGATCGGATACCACAGGGCTATGGCTGCAGGCTATGTTTAATTGATATAATATTTTTTCTGTAAGTATGTTGTTTTATAGTTTTTATTTGAATTACTGATATTTTTCATGTAAAAAACATTCCATCTTCAACATAAATGAATTTTATACAGATAATCTTAACAATATCCAAATGTTATCTCACTGGAGGTTTTACCAAAAGAGAATATACATAATAAAGTATTAACATTAAAATTCTCTCTTCATTTCCTGAAGAAATGAACTTTATGTTATTCTCAGATATTTGTGTCCAGGATTGCTCATTATTTCTTATTGGGTGGAGAATTATTTGGATAGCATTTATTCTTATATAATCTTTTATCATCGTTTTCATAAATTCCCTGATGACCTGTGCTTCTCTTTCCTCTGATTTGGTAGCCTCTCCTGGTTGGAAACTCCTTTACTGAGTGCACAGCCTATGGGAAGTACTCAGCTTTTATCTTTTAACTGAGTCTTTGATATAAATGATGATGGAAACAAAAGTAAGATTCTCTAGCAAAATAAAGGACCTAGTATTTGAAATTTTGTCCTCTTTATTTAGAGGGTAGAGTATATCTAAAGGAACAATTCAGAGGTTTATTTTGCTAAAGAAGTTTATTTTCCTTTTATAAATATTCATGTGTCTCTGTAGAAATGGATGTGTTCATGAAGTAGTTTGGAGCATTCAACTACTAGACTTAATCCCAGGGGGAGGAGGAATAGTAATAAGAATTGTTTCTTTTTTCTGCAAAAACAAACCTTTTTTTTTTTTCTTATTACGTAAGTCTGACCTGTCTTGACCTTATTTATAGAGTTGCTGCAATAAATTTGGCCCTTGATTAATGTTTTATTAGTGTAAATAACATGAAGACCTTTATAGACAGACTACAGCATGGGGTTTATCAGACTTGAAGGGTATCATTAGCAAATCAATTGCTTAGGTCAGACATAAATAATTGTTATTTGGTACAAATGTTTCCCTTATCTTACATGTTTAGTAAAATAACTTTATAAATGTATTCTTTTATAGTTTTGGGTTCCACTGTTGATTTCTTTCATGTGAAGAGTATTCCATTATAAACCAACTTATTTTATAGAACTACAATAATTGTCAATTGCTGATGTATCAAGAGAAAAAATAGTAAATAAAAAAATTAATCTTCTGTATTTTATAAGCAAGAACATTGTTAATCCTGGATAATAGTTCTGTTTATGATGTTTTGTGATATCTTGAGTCACTATGATCACATCTCTGTTTACTTTTCAAATATGCAAATAATCTAAAATTTATTATTTTTGAAACACACAGCTTTGTTTAAATTAATACTTTTGTCTTCTTAAGGAACATTACAGCTGCCTTTTAGCCTGTGGTGCTGTAGTACCATATTAATAGGAATTAATGTATAATTAATGCCACTGTCTCTGACTCTGCTGGATGAAATCAGAGGATTGATTCAGTGTTATAGTACATTCAAGTGTGGCAGGTCACTTTGTTATAAAATGTTTCAGTGGATTTTTTTGTGTGTACTTGATTTGGCCTTAGTCACTTTTTTCTTTATCTTAAAATGCTGCTGTTGTTGTTAGGTGCCATCCAGTTAGGTCTGACACACAGTGACCCTATGTACCACAGAATGAAACACTCCCCACACTGTGCCATGCCCTATGTCAGTGCTTCTCTGCTATTCATAGGGTTTTGATGGCTGATTGTTTCACAATTGTTTCAGTACCAGGTCCTTCTCTCATTCTTGCGATGCTGGGTATCGAACCCAGGGCCTCAGAGAGTGCAGAGCAGCATTCTGCCAACTGAGCTAAACCTCAACCCCATCTTAAAATGTATTTAATTGGAATTAAATTGAAAATCGTATTTAATTAAACTAATTCCTGCAACATTATTGTTTATACTTTAAAATCCATTGCTTTGTCAATCTTATAAGTTGTCTTTGATTTAATATTTTACCTTTCTTTGTATTCCTGTTATTCTTGGAGATTTTGGTGACATTTCTTGAAAAACATTTAATATCTCAAAACAATATTGGTCTTAGTTTTGGTGGGAACAATAGATCTGGCTGGTAGATTGTCCCCCTCCTTCCTGCCAGCTTACTTGTGATCCCTCCAACAGTATCTTTTAAAGGGCATTTTAAATCCTGATGTCCTTGGTAGCTCTGATCCCAGTAGGTGCTCTATAAGACATAACTCTGGATTTTTTTTTTTTTTTCAGTACTGGAGATTGAACCCAGGGCCTTGCAGGTACCTTGTACGTGCTCTGCCACTAAGCTACACCTTCAGCCCATTTTTTATTTTTTATTTTAAGATACTATTGCTAAGTTACGCAGGCTGCCTCTGGCCTCAAATTTTGAATCCTCTTGCCTCTGCCTTTTGAGTGGTTGGGATTACAGGCATTTGCTACCATGCCCGGATTACTCTGGAATTTGTTATGATTTGTTGATGATTTAGAGTTCTGTTAACTTCTACGGACAAATTTCAATCATCCTACATATTTTATATATTTAGATAGTCCTATTTTTGTTCTTATACCCTTGAATTCTGAAAAAGTACAAATTCCCTATTGTTGTTAGGTGCCATCAGGTTGCTGTCTGACTCATAGTGACCCTATGTACAACAGAAGAAACACTATTGTCATGCTTCCCTGCTATTCATAAGGTTTTCAATAGCTAATTTTTTTTTTTTTTTGGTGGTTGGGGGCGACGTGGGTTGCTGGGTCCTTCTCCCAAGCCTGTAGCTCCTGGTGTTCCCAGGCAGTCTCCCATCCAAGTACTAACCAAGCCAGACTTTGCTTAGCTTCCGAGTGCTGACAGGATCAGACCCCACAGTGGTACGGCTGCAGCCAACTCCCTGTTAGTAAAAGTTTTATAGCTTAAAATGTCAAAGAATCTTGTGAAGTTTCCTATCATTTTTATGACTGATTTTCTTATTTTTTTCTTAGTTTCTCATCGTTGTTTCTGTTTCATTTATATATTAAAAGTAAAAAATAATCTGGGTGAGGTGGTGCACACCTGTAATCCCAGCAACTCAGGAGCTAGAGGCAGGAGGATCGCAAGTTCGAGACCAGAGGCAGTCTGGGTAATTTAGGGAGACCTTGTCTCAAGAAGTTAAAAAAATGGGCTGAGGATGCAGCTCAGTGGTCCAGCACTTGCAAAGGATGCAAGTGTGAGGCCCTGGGTATAACCCCCAATACTACCAAAAAATAAAAATAAATAAAGTAAAAAATAGATGTGATTCCATTGGCTGACACAATTTTCTAAATTTTAGTAGCAAAAATCAGGGAAGTAGTCAACTATGGAACCTAGTTTAAAGGTAAAATTTGTTAAAAGTTGTAAGAATTTTTGTAATTTATTGATTATACAAGTAATTAAAGTGACCTATAATTATATATTGAGTTTAGTTTACCCAAATACATATTGAGAACTTCCATAGGCTCTTTGGGTTTTGCTCTTAAATTTGCTGCTATGGCTTTTTCTCCATCCTTGGAAAGCACAAAAAAGGCTGATTAGCTCCGACACAGTTGGATACATCCTTCAGTTATCCTTTAGGAGCACTGGTATCTGCTTATTACAGCAATAATTCAGACTTGTACCTGAATATGTAAATAGCCCCTGTAAAAGACATGATGGTTCTAGTACTAATTCACTTGTGTCTCTTCAAAATTCAGCCACTGACCGGGCGAGGTGGAGCACGCCTGTAATCCCAGCGGCTTGGGAGGCGGAGGCAGGAAGATCGCAAGTTCAAGACCAGAGGCAGCCTGTGTAATTTAGCGAGACCCTGTCTCAAAAAGTAAAAAAAATGGGCTGAGGGTGCAGCTCAGTGGTCCAGCACTTGCAGACAAGCAAGCGCAAGGTCCTGGGTTCAACCCCCAGTACCACAAAAATCAAAACAAAAAAATTCAGACACTGAGGTTGCACTTCTGCTTTCTGAGCATCCACCTGGCAGCTTCCACGTTGTCTTCCACTTCTCTGAGTAGTGCAGATTACTAACGTTTGTCGCGTTACTGAGTAGAACGATGCATGGAAGGGAAGGTGAGGAGGGAAAGAGGCTAGGAGAGGGGGAGAGCCGCCAAAACACATTTCATTTCATTATGACGCCCTCACCATTGGCATCGTATTTTGGATCTGGGTTGTACTTTGGTAAAAAGACAAAGACATGAATTGTTATTAAGTAAACAGTGTGACCAGAATGTATTCTTGTCTATACCAGTGGAAGACTCTTTTTTGTGGTGTTGTGGGGCCTGAACCCAGGTCCTTGCACATACTTTGCAAGCACTGTGCCACTGAGCTGCACCCAAGCACCTTTTTAATGTTTTTATCTTGGAACAGGGTCTTGCTAAGTTACGCAGGCTGCCTCTGGGCTCAAATTATGATCCTCCTGCCTCTGCCTCCTAAATTGCTGGGATTACAGCCTCACAGGGTTTAATTTAGTTGGTAATGATAGAAAAATTTTGAAAGTTTGTAGTATATGAGAAGGCCATGCTAAGGACATGCCACTGGCAGTGAAGGCGGTTATAGAAAGGTAGAAAGGGGTAGGTGGTTTGCAACAGAGAAATCCGTAAATGAATTCGAAGTGGAGTCAGCAGAGTCATTTCCCTCAGGAGTTTCTTTTCTACACATAACTACCTTCTCTCTTACTGTCTCTGAAGATTCTTGAGAATAAATTCTTTGGTAGTTCTGAGAAATTCTTTGGTGTAGAATATGTTAGCTTACTAACTGGCCCTTAGGCTTCCATTGTAGCCTCTGTGATCCTGCGAGTTGTTTTTAAATGCTCAGCCAGGGATTATTGTGCAAAATTCATTTGGAAAAACTGGTTGATGTCAGGCTGTGACATTTATAATAAATTGCTGAGCTCTTATATTCTGTGGAAGAAATGTCTTTGTGGAAAATTTTCTCTTTCTATTCCAATTGTAGTGAAGAATGTGGATATACTGTAGTCTCCTAATTAAGGATATTGCTTTCCAAAGAAGTGGATACTACTTGGTCAGTATCTCAACTGAGAAAGCTCTAAGTTCACCTTGAATGTGAATGAAACCCACTAAAAATTAAAATGTGAAAAGTATGTTCTTTTGTGGTCACCAGCCTGTTCTTTCTAAGGCTGCAGGCTTGTGTGTTGTAATGTTAGTCTATTTTGTTCAAAGTTGTTACTGAGAGCGTTGACTCAGAAGTAGAGAGATATCAACATAAGGATGTTTCTGATATTGAATTACTGAATATGCCATGGGGGGAGGGACCTAGCGTAAGGAGGGAGAGGAAGAGAGGCAGGTATGTGGAGAGTTAGGGAATGATTCTCTGCTGTAAGAATAAAGGTTTTATTAATTTGTAGAGGGGATAGTCTTAGACATGAGGCTGTAGGCAGTTTCACATTACTACAAGAAGTTTTTGCAAACACTTTTTTCCTTCAGTTTTCGTTTGTGATCATTCTCTGTAACTAATTCCAAAGAAACTGCAATGTTAGGAGGATTATCAATTCAGGAATATTACTTCCACATTCTCAATTATTAGGGTTCAGAAAAGGGATGACTTTGCTTTTCCATCAATGGTCATGTTTAGTAGCGAAGATCTGACAGTTGCTGCTAGTGGGGGGGGGGGGTCATAGAAAGCCCAGGAAACAGCAGTAATATTGGAAAACTCTTGGTGAAAACGTGTGTGCGCTAACCCAAGGTCTAGACTAGTCTAATCAGATGTGGACAATGGGCTGTAATGTAGTTATGGGAGATGGTTGTCATCATTACTGTTATTTATTGAGCCTCTAGTGTGAATCTTTTTTACTTGGCCACTTGATAGGGCTGTTTGTTTCCTGAGGCTGACACAAGCGGTTTTTTCCGCCTTCTTCCTTGCACTGCAGGTATAAATTATACATAGTTTTTCTTCTTAATATTAAAATATGTGAATCATTTTGTGCTCTGAGTTCAGAGACTTAATCTACTTTATAGTAAACCCAACATTTTGAGACTGCTTATTGTAATTAATACTTTGGCTTCATTTACCTTTAATTTTTTGTTTGAAAGAATAGTTTGCAGAATTGTTAGATAAATTTGCATTTGCTAAAAACGATATAATTGGTATGATACAAGTGGAAAAATAAGCATGTAGATGAGGGGAAAGGGGCTTTTAGAGATGCAAAAAAAACCATTTAGATGTCTTAGTCCAGTTTGCAAAGCCTTTTTTTGTTTTCCTCACGAAAGCACAAATCATATCTCTTTTTGAAATAAATAGATATATAGTTAGGATCTTCTGAGATACTGACTTAAAACCATTTTGTAGTGCTGGGCGTGCTGGTGCATGCCTGTAATCCCAGTGGCTTGGGAGGCGGAGGCAGGAGGATCACAAGTTTGAGACCAGAGGCAGTCTGCGTAATTCAGGGAGACTCTGTCTCAAAAAGTTAAAAAAAAAAAGGGGTGCTAGAGGCGACAGCTCAGTGGTCCAGCACTTGCAGAGCATGCAAGTGCAAGACCCTGGGTTCAACCCCCAGTACCACAAGAAACAAAAACAAAACAATAACAAAAACCAAACCATTTTGTAAATTGTGAGGGAAAAATGTGTTTCTCTTTACGAAAATATTATTACTAGATGCCTTATAAACATACCAATTTTTGTAATATATTTTTAAATAAGTAAGGCTAGATGGTAATTATATTATGCACTGAAAATAATTCAAACTTAAATTTGTAATATAGGTGATTTAACAGTTGCATAGTGGATTTAGCAAATGACTTATTACTCTGTATTCTATTAACATTTATTAAAAAAATTATAGTTTGGTGTAACCTAAAAGCTGGGAGAAGGACCCAGCAGCCCACTCCTGAAACAATCAGCTATTGAAGACCTATGGATAGCAGAGGAGCACTGACAATAGTACTGGGCATGGCACAGTTTCGGCGAGTATTTCCTTCTGTTGGATAGGATCATTATGAATAAGACCCAATTTGATGGGACCTAACAACAACCTAAAAGGTCTAGGGTTTTCCTTTTAATTGCTTGGATAAATTTAGATACTTAACAGTATTTGATTTGAAGTTCTTTCTGCTTGGGAAAATAGAATAACATTCATAGAATCGTAGTAGCAGTTTTATAAGATACTGTATAAACAAGTATGATACATGCTTTATGTACCATAAGTATAAGGTATAAGACTTACATAAAAGTCTGTATTGGACGTAATTGCAGAATATTCTTTTTTTATTAGAAATTTTTAATGT